>JAABOM020119273.1:0-22801 GCA_011800125.2 Solanum clarkiae | reverse complement strand
CAAAGATGGTCAAATCATTAGCTTCAATCCGACAAGAAGAGATATCAAATCTCATTTCATCTATCCGTTCTACTACACCTGACTTATTGATCAGCTTATCTAATAAAATTTTTTGGTTTACCAATACTGGAAAAATCTTACTTGATCGAAATAAGTTGATAATGTTGGTCAAAGATATTTACTATTTAATTGGAGGATTCGACTTAGCTGATTTGTTCCCTTCCCAAAAGTGGCTTCATAATATCAGTGGAGTGAAGTCCAAATTGTCAAAGGCACACTCAAAAGTTGATGAAATTTTGGAGAAAATCATTAATGATCATCGATATAATCGAGCAAAAGGTAAGAAATGTAATGGTGATTCTGGAAGTGAAGATTTGGTAGATGCTTTACTTAGAGTAGTGGAGAGTGGAGAATTTGGACTCCTATCACAAATCAGAACATTAAAGCTGTCATTCTTGTAAGTATAGAGCTTCTTTAATTTGAAAGGTCATTTTCTTTTGTGTGAATCGAAAATTCACTCTTTATACTCAGGACATGTTTCTTGCAGGAACTGAAACAGCTTCTGCAACAATAGTTTGGGCATTTTTAGAAATAATGTCATGGCGAAAGCACAAGTTTAGGTGAGAGAACGATTGAATAGGAAAAAAAAAACATTTGATGATAATGATTTGGAAGAGTTGAACTACTTACAACTAGTTATCAAAGAAACATTATGGCTACACCCTTCGGCTCCTCTCTTAGTTCCAAGGGAATGTAGCGAAGAGACAAAGATCGATGGATACACAACACCTATAAAATCCAATGTCCTGGTAAATGTATGGTCGATTGGTAGAGATTCCAAATATTGGCATAATCCAGAAAGTTCTATACCAGAAAGGTTTGAGAATAGTACTATTGACTTAAGAGGAAATCACTTTGAGTTTATTCCATTTAGTGCAGGAAGAAGAATATGTCCCGGAATGTTATTTGGTTTAGTTAATGTTGCAGATCCTCTATCCCAATTACTTTATCACTTTGATTGGAAGATTCCTCATGGAGTTAATCCGAATGATTTGGACACGATCGAAACAGAGGGATTAACGGCCAGAAGAAAGAATGATCTTTATGTAATTGCAACTCCTTTTGGTATTTCGTAATAAAGACAGACTAATAAAACTTTGATCTTTGTTTAAGGTAATTGCATATTTTACTGATTACTACTACATGTTTATACTTGAGTGATGAATAGTGTCTATTGTATAATAGAGTAACTCTTTTTTCTTTTATGTATTTGTATTTTTCATATTTGTGAAAGTAATAATGATCCATATGTATGTGTTGAAGTATAAATAAAATATTTAGCAATATCCTTAATATTTATACTTATATTTTTCTAATCGCTTCTTTCTTCATTATGTTAACGAGCTTCTGGTTGATCTTTAAGTTTTCTACCCAATATGGTCATCAAATTAGTCCCCCTTCACCTTCTCAGAGTAAATAAAACTTCGAAATCTTATCAAAACAGTTGTTGTTTATTATTTCTACAAAAAAAATCTTTGTAGAACAAACAATTTTGTTCTAAAGGATTTTCTAATGTAGATTGAATAAAAGTAACACGATAGGTAGCATAATATCGCAAGTTTAGCTTGATCAACAAAACTTGTGAACAAGTGAAAAACACAAGATCTATTCATCTGTCAAAACTTTGCGAACAATTGGATAGAATGAAGTTAGTACCAAAGTTGTGGATCCCTACAAAACTTCTACCTACAACTCATGTTCTTCTCTAAGACGTTCTCCAAATTCATACTCAAACCATCTCACCTTAAAATTGTCAACCTTTTTACTTCTCATACCCGCATAAACTCATCCTCTTCTTATGCCCGTCTTCTAATCAAACATTCCCACAATTCGAGTGGTTGAATATCCTCATTAAGAATCATGCTACAGATGACAATAGTTCACATGTTGACGCCATTCGATTTTTTGTTGAAATGCGGCGTTCTGGAGCTGCTTCTGATGAATTCACCTACCTTTTTCTCTTCAATGCTTGTTCGTCGTTGGATCTGAAAGAGGGAAATAGATTCATGGTGATGTTATCAACATTGGTATTTGTTACAAAGTGTATGTGTCTGCAAAATATTTTGTAGGGCTGAAAATTAACTACAATCAAAATAAATAAAATAAAAGGCAATTATATTGATGAATCTTTAATGAATACAATTCCGTTGTTCTCTTGATTCTTCTCTCATAATATGTTCTTGTATTTTGAGTGCCGTTAGTTGCGTATTTCTCGAACATTGGATGATATGGACTTCCGTGAAATGTGTTTGATCTCTGAGAACGTCAGAAAACACTTCATCGTTTTAAGTAGATCTTCTCGAATGCCGGATGATATTGACTCTCCTGAGATGTATTTGATCTCGGTAACGTCGAAAAAGACTTTATAAGTAGATCTCTAGGAAGAACTCTGTTGACCACTCCTTCAAAGAACTATGTGGTTGATGTTGCAACTTTTCTCCAATGCTTGCAGAATAAAATCACGAAAGTTATATAATCATCCTATTTGTAGTTGTAGGAGGGAGACAGTCCAAATGTCGATGAATTCTTTTGTCTTCTTCTAATTGGATCATGTAAGTCGTCAAGCTTATCACAAATGTTATGTGATAAGGTTGCTTTTGATTGGTTGTTAAACATTGACCAGGATCACCACATTATTTGAACACATCACTACAACAAATTCAATTATCAGTGACAAATAATTTCGTCCCTTATAAATTATACTTCTTCACTAAAAATCTTGTGTGACGAAAAAACTTTCGTCACACCCTCGTCCCTAAATATAGGTGGCTAAAAGTCTATAAAGGCGACTTAGTGCTTCATCGCTAAAAAGATTACATTAACTACAAAAGGAAAAATCGGCCCCAACGACATGAACATTTATCCATTTGTCATAAAAACTGTATTTTTTTTTATAGTTAATGGTATGATTTTGTCACTAAAAAAGTTGTTGCCACCGACAAAACTATATCGTCACCAATTATTAGGTTCAATCAGTGGCAACACGAATCGTCTCTAAAATTATAGGCATTTCGTAGTTAAAACAATGT
Source organism: Solanum clarkiae (assembly GCA_011800125.2). NCBI lineage: Eukaryota > Viridiplantae > Streptophyta > Magnoliopsida > Solanales > Solanaceae > Solanum > Solanum clarkiae. The sequence continues at coordinate 19,712 of JAABOM020119273.1, read as the reverse complement.
AATTTCGTCAACTAATAACTGCCTTTTAAATACATAAAAAAATTCGCCACAAATTTATTGTTATAAAAAGGTTAATAATTTAGTAGTTGAATCTATCATTCGTCACTAAAAGTATTACATTTATCAACAACATGTAATTGTCACTATAACTTATCATGATTAGTGACAATTACAAGTGTCACAAAATAAAAAAGTATTTCGTATTTAATAAAGAGGAGGTATTGAGACAAATATATTTTTTGTCATTAAATGTAATCAACTTATGACAAACTTATTTATTTTGTGACAAAGACATTTGTTTTGATTTAATCGTTGCTAAAAGTTACCTTTAGTGATAAAATTTTTTGTCACTAATTGCAAACATTGATGACATTTTTAATTATTTTATATTGATATTATTTTTTAAATTAGAGTTTCATAAATCAAAAATTAAATAATAAAACATGCTAGATAATAATAAACCTATGATCATACAATTAAAAATAACTAGAATTGTACTAAAGTAATATCCATTGCAAGGTCCTTGCATTAAAGTAAAGTATGTCCAATAATCGGAAAAAAAAATCTAACTGCAATAGATGAAATATTACTCCTAAACTAAGATAAGTAGATGTTTCTTCTATAAAGTACTAATTATATAATGATTTAAGAGCTTGCATTTATCCTTGACTCAATTCTCACCTTTTATACTTGTGAAAAAAGAGAAAGAAATTTATAAGATTTAATTTAAACTGGAATTTGTAACACGATATTTTTTCTATAAGTTGAAATACCAAATTGTATAAGCACTACAAAGAAAAACGGTTGGATTTTTCTTTCTTTTCTCTACTAGTTCAGTTATAACTAACCTTGATATACGTAGCTCATATACTACTTCACTGCACCATCTTCTCAAGAATTTCTACGTGAGATTTCCTTTGTCAAAATAAGCATACAAATAGTTTGTAATAGCATTTTTCATGGAGCAACACAAACTTGGTGAAGTTTTCACCTCCACATACATACAGTGAACAATCAATCTTCGGGAACTTTGTCACAAGCACATTTTCCTTTTGCAACCTAAGGTAGTTAAGCCTTTTTTTCCTTTATAGTTCTATTTTATCATTATTTATACCTAGTACGTTAAGTAATGATTTAGGAAGTATTTAAAGACTCGAGCAACTTGAGGAGCCATGTATGTAGGCATGCATGCATGTATGTGTGTGTGTGTGTATATATATATATATATATATATATATATATATATATATACAGAGAGAGAGAGAGAGAGAGAGAGAGAGTACGAAGTTAAAAAAATAGAAGTCAGTTAATGTAACACCCTGTAAAATTACTGAAACACCCCTAAAATATATCATGTGCACAACGCGTCTTCCAAAGCTCTTATGGAAAATCCGAGACAGGATTTGCGATCAGTGTAGAAAATCATTTCAGATAACAATCTCAACCCGATTTAAAACAAACTGGATCGAATTACGGAAATGCACATAATGTGCAAAAAGAGTAGTAAATCTGTGCCCCCTCCGCGATGCGCCAGGGGCACAGAATTGCACTTGTGTTTTTTTATTGATTTTCGACGGGACTTATTTTCCAAAAAATTTAACCAAATAAACTGGTGCATGCCCCCTCCGCGATGGGCACCAGTGTGCCAAAATTCTTCTTTTTCTTTTAACTTTGGGAAGCACAATTTTGTCCTTCCCCATTATATTTTAATACCTCAAAATGTGTTTTTAAAGTTGATTTCGTACGAAAGAGTTTCAAAACTCATATTTTTTTAAGTTTTTACGTAAGTTCTAAGAGAGGAGAAGATCAAGAGAGGTGAGGGTTTCTTTTGAAGTTTCAATTCTTTGGAGAAAACTTGAAGATTCTCCACTCCAGGTATGTAAAGGCTACCCAAAAGCATGAAATTGTTCTTCCATGTTCCTCAATGTGAAGTTAGGATGTAAATTGATATTTTAGAGTCTTGAATAGTGTTTTCTTGAGAATTTTTTGAATATTATCTTTATTTCTTGAATATTCTCTTTAAATTATATTTGATATCTTAAATTGATTATTATCATGACTAAAGTACATGCATTATTATGTGATTATGAACTGATCCTTATAAATTCCTTGTTAAAGACTTGAATAATGAACTTAGGGGGAATGTTTAGAGCCTTGATTGTCTGAATGTGATGTTTGACTAAGTTTGAGTCCTGAGGTGATTGCATTGTTGACTATAACAGCTAAAAATAGTGTTGATAGTGTTGAATGAATATTTATTCTTAACTTGAAAGGATAGTCTTGCCCCTTTGAGTTAATAGAGGATGAGATGAGATGAGGTGAGTGTTCTTGCCCGTAGGGGTTGAGTGATGGAAGTTCTTGATGAATTGATAGACTTATGAGCTTATTGAGTCCTACGAGGAGTATTAGCACTGAAATGGCTAAGAGTGTGTCACACTCGTACTCAGTAATTACATGGCAGGCGTAGGAGAGGATTGGATAGTGAAAGCGGATGTTTCCTTTATTCCGCAAAGGACTTGACAGACTTCTTTGGGATCCCCGACAGACTCGTCCCTTACCCCGACAAGGTACTGGACGAATGTGGCAATAACATCTCTTCGTTATATCACTACCAACACATAGGTAGTGGTTTTCAGTTATAGAAACTACCAGATAGGTTTCATGGTAATAGAACTCCGATGTGATATGATTAATTGTTGTTTTGATGGATAGTGAGGTGATAGAGTCCTGTCCTTTACTCTAAGGTGAGGATGAGTGATTGATGAGTGATTGTTACATTGTTCCATTTACTTTATCCCATTTTACATATAGTACATTCTACGTACTAATGCTTTTTTGGCGTTGCATAATTTTATGATGCAGATTCTGTAGAAAGAGGACTTCAGCAGCCCAATCATTGAGGTTCATAGCTTTTCGAATTCCAGATAGTGGTGAGTCCTCCCCTGCATTCGGAGGATGGTTATGATTCTTTTGCTTGATAGTTTCTTTTCTTGATTTTCTGGTAGCCATGGCCTGTCATGGTACCATCTCAGACAATAATATAGAGGCTTCATAGACATAAATGTTGATGGTAGATGTTGAGGGGTCTTCCCTTCTCTTTTTTATATTGAGACTATCTTTTATTATTATATTTCTTTCATGATAGATCAAGTGGATAGTTTGAACCCACAGATAGATTATTAGTAGTATTACTCTATTTTCTTCTACTATCGAATTGACTGAACGAAGGCAAATGAGACTAGGTAGTCCGCTTGGGGGCTAGCAATAGTCTCTGAGTGTCATCATGTCTAGGGTATCCTCCCGGGGCGTGAAAAACTTGGTATCAAAGCCCAGAGTTCGAGTGTCCTAGTGAGTCTATGAAGCCGTATCTAGTAGAGTCTTGTTTATGGGTGTGTTGTGCACCACACTTCATAAGCAGGAGGCTATAGGGCATTAGGAAGTATTGCCCTTCTTCTATAATCTGAGTTTGTGCTATAGAGTTTACCTTGTGAAATCCTATTTTAACTCGTGTGTTTGACGCTTACAGAAAATTCCGCCCAAGATAACTGCCGCTCAGACAGATGCCCCAGCCCCAGCCGCTGAGAACACCCAGCCGGAGACTCCGATTCAAATCGAGCCTAGGAGACGGGGATGCCCTGCTAGGACTTTTGAGGTCCCACAGGCTCCCCCTGCTCAGCCCCAGCCTGCTCCCACTACTGAGGCGGAGTTTAGGGGAGCCATCACCATGCTGACTCAGTTGGTGGCCACCTAGGGGAATAGCCAAGGTTCCCAAGCTCCTAGTTCTAGCTCACAGGAGCCCTCAGCTGCAACCCCACTCAGAGACATTTTGAGGATGAACCCACCTGTGTATACGGGGGCGAAAGTTGAGGAGGATCCACAGAACTTCATTGACAACATGTACAAGGTTTTGAGGGCCATGCATGCCAGCAGGGTTGAAGGGATTGAACTTGTCTCCTACCAGCTGAAGGATGTTGCAAATGTTTGGTACAACCAATGGGAGGACAATGATGATGGTCACGCTCCAACAAGTAAGTGGTCGCTATCAGTAATTAACCTAACCGAGGTTAGGGCCGAATCCACAGGAACACATGGCTTGACTATAGGATTTCACTACTAATCATCCCTATTATCTATAACTACAATCTCTAGAGGGGGGGGGGTTTGTTGTAATTCAAAAAACAACTTAAAATAAATGCTAACTAGATTACGGGAAAATGCTCAATTTTGGGAACAACTTGAGAATTGTGTTCCCCATGGTTCGTTGACTCAATTACCCTAGATAACTTAACTATGATTAGTGAATTGTATGCAGGACGGTAACTTAGGTTTTTCATCCCTTTTGAAGGTGAAGGTCGAATTTCACCATGGCGTTCCCTTAGGGTGCCAACTAACCGTTACCTATTGTCCCAGTCAATCTCCCTTTGGTCAGGTTTGGTTAATTAGATGGGAAAACATCAACAGAATCCTATCATCTACTTCCTTTTTCCTATTCGTCACTACCTTGGTCGGGATAGTGATATTAGGCAGTGTTTGGTGTTGGCCACCACCAAAAAACATTAATCATGAAGGGAAATAAACAATACATGCAAAACCCTAATCATAAATATGCACAAAACCTGGGTCATTTCAAGTCAACTACCTAGTTCTCACAACCCCAAGTTGTGGGAGCTTAGCTACTCATGGCTAAAGCAAATCACACAAAAATGCAAATAAGAGACATAGTTGAGAGTTTAATCAATAACAATGAAGAAGATAGGCACCATAAGTTGCAAACCCACAAGCTTGATTGATCAACAATGAGTACAAGGCAAGATTTGCAATTCCTAAAATGAGTTTTCCAAAGAGAACACTAATCTACTCTAAAACCTAAGAAAAGCTTCAAAATTCTATTGAGAGATGTCTACTATTCTCCCTCATTCAAAATAACCTAACTTAAACTATTTATAGTGTGTACAAAACAACCCTAAAATTTATGTAGAAAAAACATCTGGCATTTGATAAATTTCGCAGTTACAACTCGTAGTCAGGGTCTCGTATCAGGATCTTGGCATCTTGGACTAAATTGATATGACCCATAGGTATGAGTCGTTGCTTAGGCTACGACTCGTATGTTGATCTTGCAGTCTTGGTCTTCAGTTTTTGATCCAACATTTTGGCTCTCTGATTCTTGCTACGAGTCTACCTATACGAGTCGTAAACTATCTTACGACTTGTGGGATGGGCTCATAGGAGTGACCTTCGATTGGTAGATTTCTGATTTTTGGTCTCTGATACCTGCTGCAACATAACCTATGACTTATAGTGTGGGCTACGACTAATAGGTGAGCTCATATGGCCTATGCAAAATCTGCAACTTTTCTTCAAAATCATGCCAACCTAACTTTTCTGCAAGATTAACACAAAACACATCAAAACAATAAAAAGTTTCTTAAGAACTCACAAAATCTTTTGTTTTAGGCATCAAATGTCTTGTAATTTGACAGCACGTCAATACTCTCAGCTTAGAATTGTTGTTTGTCCTCAAGCGATGACTCAATCTATGCAGACAAAGAGAAATATATAGCAGCTATATCAATGGCATATACAATAGCTAATTTGATTCAGGTACCCAACTACTACTTTTAAAACAGAGTTGCAAAGTTATTGAGCAAACATGAACATCATGAGGTACCTGACAATCCAACTTCGATAAGCTAAGGAGCATTAACCTTCCATATTCACTGGCATAGTCATATACTACTCAAGTAGTGTAAATGCTCTCACTAGAAAGAAGTCCCTTATACTCACTCAAGAACATCCAGTAATCAGGTACTGAGGAAACATTCTCACTCTCATAATTGAATTCATGCACAATGACCAACACCATAAGCTTGCCCCTATACTCATTTTCCTGGCTTGGTGACAAAGTGGATTTGGATCACTTTAGGACTTAAGAGCTTGTAACATAGGTTCTTAGTGCTTTGGTATGGCATTTTAGGCATTTAGTGACTAAAAGCTATCCTTGAACTATGCTTACCAACACTTTCACTTTCACAAGCCATCAAATTTCACTAATTCCTCACTTATTCCACTATTTTAAGCTTTTACCGAGCTGTTCTTTCATATTTTTTTACAGCTATGCCTCAATTTCAAACTCATTTTTGCACATCTTTTCAAACCAAGGCACTTTTTCTTTTCTTTTTCTTCACCCGACTCATGATTAATCATTTTCTTTCTTTTCACTTCAACTAGCTACCTTATTTTTATTACTTTACCATAATAAAGGCCACCTTCAACTTAGACTTTTAGCCTAAGGTGAAGTACACAATATCTATGTCTCAAACCAGGGCCATCAATGTAGCCACCCTCAAATTAGGCTTTTAGCCTCAATCAAGGTTCACATGTTCAAGGATAGATCAGGGTCAATATCAAGATATTTCATCAAATAAGGTCAAGTCAGCAAGGTGTCAAGAAAGAATGATTGCATGAGAAGCTCAAACATTCTGAGCAAAGGATTCACTAGTTCATTTGGTGCAATTTAGGTAAAAGTGCGCTTCCTACCAGAATAAGGGCCTAAGATCACCTCCAAATCAACTAAGCCACTAAACCAAGCTCAGAGTACGAGGGCAAGTTCTGAGTCCACACAAAATGCATAAATGCAACAAAATAAGCTCACAGCACACATGGCAATTGCATCCACAATCAAGTATAGACTTACAGGTCATGCTTTCAGTCTCACCTTACCTTCACAATATCAAAACAAGCATTCACAAATAATAAGAAATGTATGAATTCATCAATACTTACAACCTCAAAAATTTTGAGGGTACCCAATTTTGCATCAAAAGTTTAAAAAAAATTCAAGAGCTATATATATACCATAAGATAACATTACTATACATTAATGAATTATCTATACTTCCTAAAACATGCTGGTTCAACATAAAATTAAACATCCACAAGAAAAAAGAAACACGGCAAGAAAACCTTGGGATAAAAAATAGTGGAAGTTATGAACTTGAGGCTACTCAGACTTCATCTTAATCCATAAGTTCCACTACCCCACCAAAAGATGATACTTTGTCATCAAAGTAAATACAAAACAAGAACAAAACATTATAACATATATATATATATACACACACACACATACATTCATTAAAAACCAAAAATAAACATTAAAGGTAAAAGTAAAAATAGCATCTGACATAAACATAATTAAAACACACCCAAAAACCACATAAAGAAATATTGTCTAAAAAGAGAATAAAGTATCCAAAATGTCAAGATAAAACTAGGGTCAAAAGAAGTCAAACATCTTGGTGCTCATGCACCAGTCTCGGGCTGATCAGTGGGATCCTAGGGCTGGTCCTCCTCCTCTGCTGCAGTGCCAAAAGTACCCTCTCCAGGTGGGGTGTGATGTGCTTGGTCTCTCTAAATAGCCACTAATAAAAGCGACTCCTGCACCAACTGATCGTGTATGGGTTCCTTCTCCTCAGATCTTGGCATCTTCGGGGTCGGCTATGAATCAGCATGCTCTAGAGGTTTCTTCCCTCTGGTGTTCGGATAGTCGGCTAGAGTTACTGTAGCAGAGATGAGGCTACGAGAGTTATCAACACACGTCCGACCATTGATTGACTAATCTAATCGGGACTTTAAGGAAAGGATAAAGGCGTTTGCCCGAGATTTAGTTGATGATAGAGTCCGAGCGGTTAATGCATAGGTCGATGTGTTTGAGGCTAAATTCCAAAAGAGGCTCGAGGATGCTAGGCCTGTCATTAAAAACCAAAAATAAACATTCAAAGTAAAAGTAAAAATAGCATCTGACATAAACATAATTAAACACACCGAAAAACCACATAAAGAAAGATTGTCTAAAAAGAGAACAAAGTATCCAAATGTCAAGATAAAACTGGGGTCAAAAGAAGTCAAACATCTTGGTGCTCATGCACCAGTCTCGGGCTGATCAGTGGGGTCCTGGGGCTGGCTCTCCTCCTCTACTGCAGTGCCAAAAGTACCCTCTCCAGGTGGGGTATGCTGTGCTCGGTCTCTCTAAATAGCCGCAAATAAAAGAGACTCCTGTTCAGTGACTTACTATAGATGTTGGTAGCCCCTGTTCCAGCCCTCGAGGGAGCACCGGTAGGAGATGAGGCTAAAAATAAGCATTCAAAGTAAAAGCGACTCCTGCACCAACTCCTCATGTATGGGTTCCTCCTCCTCAGATCTTGGCATCTTCGGGGTCGGCTATCGATCAGCATGCTCTAGAGGTTTCTTCCCTCTGGTGTTTGGTTGGTCGTCGAGCCAATCAAATGCCTCATCTCCTACCGGTGCTCCCTCGGGGGCTGGAACAGGGGCTACCAACATCTATAGTAAGTCAGCCTTGAACCTGGCCAACTCTTCAGTCACCGCATTCGTGTTGATAGGTCTAGCATCCTCGAGCCTCTTTTGGACTCGAGCCTCAAACACATCGACCCGTGCATTAACCGCTCGGACTCTATCATTAACTAAATCTCGGGCAAATGCCTTCATCCTTTCCTCGAAGTCCCGATTAGATTGGTCAATCAATGGTCGGACGTGTGTTGATAACTCTCGTAGCCTCATCTCTGCTACAGTAACCCTACGCAATAAATCCTAAAATGCAACAACCAAGAAAAGAGGGTCAACCTGTAAAGAAGGAGCTGCTGGTGCTGGAGTGCTGGATGAAGGTGTCAACTCGATCTTAGCTGCAGGTGTGGGCTCTATAATGGCCAGACTAGTCCTTGTAGCAGCGGGAGATGGAGTTGGGACTTGAGGATTTATGAGGAAAGACTGTGGGATAGGAGGAGCTGTGCATGGTAAGGCCACCGGGTTCTTGTCAACCTTTATCAGGCTTGGATCCATAGTATGTGTAGCCTCCATATGAGGGTCCCGGTGGGGGCGATAGGAACACCTGCTGCAGTGCATAGTTGATGAATAAGAACTGGAAATGACAACGAGGTATTCATCCGAGCTGCAGCCTCATGGACCTGCTCTGATATAATCCAGGCCCAATCAATGGTATAATCAGCTAGGATGCTGGCCAATAATACATTCCTCTTAAGGGTGATCACATTATCCGTGAAAGTTGGCCTAATACGCCAGCGGATAATGGACCACTAAAACTTGGCCCGAAATGACAGGTGTGCCTTCACGATCGAGTCCGCATGGTTTGTGATCCATGTAGTCTCCATACCTGGATCACAGATCTGACTCACAATCTATCGTAACACTCCGTCCTGACCCCAACATCCTTCCCAGTAATCACTCTTCTCATTTTATCGATCCGACAATCATACTCAGCGATCGACTGGGGTGCTCTATAGGTGGGCCCAAACTGTACTTGGCAGATTGTTTCCTCCAAGATGCTAACCTTCCTTCCCCTGACTATCACCACTTGTAACCTCGGCTGCTCGATTGGCTTCTTACTCTTTGGTAGCCCCCGGCCGAGAGTAGCTAGATAATTCGTATAGGACTCACGGACTATATAAGGAGCATATTTTCCCAGCTGCTGCATAGTCCAACGGAGCCCATTCTCATCCAGTCCTGCATCCAAATCAGGTACTCTGTCTAACCCTGCTGTGCTCAGCCTGGACTCCTCGTGAAATTTTTGGACCAGCTTACCATGCCCCTTATCTTCTAGCCCCTAGTCGTAGATCTCTTTCATGCCCGCAACACACTATCTGGGGTCGGCCGGGGGCTGAGATTGGGCCTCCTCCTGCTCAGGCTGAGAAGTGCTCTCGGACTCTGACTTAGAGCCGGAATATGTAGGAGTCATTTGCGGTGAACTACTCCCCGAGTGATTTTCACCCCTTCCTGTACCTCCTCTCCAGACTGGGAGGAACTTGTAACTTCCATAGCCTCCCGAGCTGTACGGGCTCGGGTTTGAGGGAAATTGGAAAAAGGGTCAATCCTGACCCTGTGGACTTCAACTGAACCCTCAGACCTCTCAGTCTTGGAAGACTCATCCACTAGTCTCCGCCTGAATGTTTTGGATAGCCCTCTTATCTTTAGGCGGCATGATATCTGCAACACAACCAACAATCCATATGAGCATTAAGACAATTTACTTACTTAACACACAACAAAGAACAAAACTAAATAAAGGAAAAACAAGAACTGATGCAACTATAGATGTACAGGTACGAGTGCAGTTACGACTCGTAGGTTGACCTATGAGTCGTATACTTGCCTCACAGAACCAGCTGCGCCTTTAACAATGCTTTCTGATTACAGATACGAGATACAGTTATGACTCGTAAGATGGCCTACAAGTCGTAGCCTGGTCTCGTACCTAGTTCCAGAAACATTTTCAAAACTCAACTAAGTCCATGAGATCCTCACTATGAGTCGTACCAGGTACTACGAGTCGTATGTATGTCTTGTATGAGGCATGTGAAGGAATTACAAGTGACTGATGCTTGCTACGAGGGACCATTACGACTCGTATAGGAACTTACGAGTCGTAAGAGTGCCTCACAACTGAGCACAGAACTACCTGCAATGCCTACTCATTTCTCATTCAAGGCACAAATTCATCAACAAATCTCAACGCATTTAAACAAGGGGGAGCAAAACAAGACTAAATGACATATATTCAACTCCAAACTAACATTGGCAAATCAAAACGACCATTAACCCTAGGAGTTGAGATCAATTTCACAACTTGTCAAGCATACTAAACATAGAACATATTCCAAACCAACACTTGGCAATCATATCATATTCCAAAGGAGTGTAATCACCATTCACAATGATTCAATCACAACTCATATGTTCAAACACAAGCAATCACACCCATACTATCTAAATTCCAACTACGATAACCATTCCAACCCTATTTGAGCAACAATAATACGAGTCAAACCAAAAATTTATCAATTTCATACTCATAACCATCCATTCCAAACTCTTAACAAGGCTCAATTCACAACTCAATCATTTTGAAAGCCAAATAACCCTAGATTACAAGCTTAGCTCAACAAAACAATGTATGGCATATTCAAGCATGATCAAACTAAACCTATACTCATGTAGGGAACAAGTTTATCAATAATAATCTAAAAATGAAATCAAAAATCTTACCAATTGAATTGAAAAGTGAACCAAAAGAACGAGAGATGATTTTCGCGTAAAAAACCTATGATTTGGTACCCTTTGTTAGAATCTTCACCAGAAAATGGTGTGGGTAACTGGGATTTTTGGTTGGAGTTGGATCGACAGGATGGGAAAATGGTTTTTCGTCGTGTTTAGGGTTAGAAAATAGGGGAATTGGGGGTCAGATTATTTTTACCCCTTTTTATAACAAACCAGGTCAGATTTTAAAATGCCTCAAATCGGGGCTACGATACCCCAACTATGAGTCCTAGGTCACACTACGACTCGTAGGTCCCAGTCTTGTACTTGACCTAATACTTAGCAAATTCAGAAATCATACCTAGGCACTACGAACCCCTTTTACGACTCGTAGGACATCCTACGAATCGTAAGGTTGGCTCGTAGTGTGTGCGCCAACTTCAGATGCTCACTTTTTCCTCAACAAGGCATGACTATGAGTCATAGTGAAGACTACAGCTCATAGGCCTGCTCGTACGAGCTTCTCCAAGTCCAATTTTTTCCAGATCCTCAGTTCTTCCACTTTTTACCTGTAAATCAAGCCTCAAAGGACAGAAATCCTCAAAATTATTACAATTGCATCATTGTATCTAACTTTAAATCCAACTACTATTACTACTCTAAGTCTCAAACAAACAAATAATTAGCAAAACGCTTGGGTTACCTCCCAAGAAGCACCTTGTTTAAAGTTGTGGCCTGACTTTGTCATCTTCCTTTGTCAACTATCATCGAGTGTCCACACCTCACTCTTGCATTCATCTGGGTGTTTCATGGATTAGTGAATATTGAACACAACTTCTGCATCATTAACCCTAAACCACAGTTGATCTGAATCCATATGAACTAGTGCCCTACCAGTGGTCAGAAAAGGTCTCCCCAATATGATGGGCACCTCAAAATCAACTTTGCAGTCGAGGATTGCAAAACCTACTGGAAAGATGAACTTATCAACTTTAAAAAGCACATCCAAAAGGATTCCCTCTGGATTTTTAATAGTTCGATCTTCCATAAGCAACCTCATTCGTGTTGGATAGAAGTACAAAGGACAAGCTTTTTGAACACTACAAGAGGCATTAAATTGATGCTTGCTCCTAAGTTATATAATGCTCATGCAAATTCAACGTCACCAATAGTGCAAGGTATGGTGAATGCCCCGGGGTATTCCCGCTTTTGAGTAAGATATTTAGTCATAATCGCACTACATTGTTGGAGTTCTTGTGAAAACTCCTTGATTAAAGTGCATTTCTTGGTGACTAAATCCTTCATATATTTACCATATCTGGGAATTTTCTCCAATGCTTCTAGGAGAGGGATGGTGATGGAGAGTTGCTTCAACATTGAGAGGAAGTGTTTGAATTTACCCTCCTCTACCTTTTTTTGAGCATTTGAGGGAATAAAGGAGGAGGTTTTGGGATGGATTTCACTTTGTCATGCTCCCTTATCGCTTCTCGTTGCATCCCAACACCTTTCGAATCTTCTCCCTCAACTTCAACTTCACCATCAAGACCCTTCTCGACGACTTCATCTACCATAACTGACATAGGGGGATCTATTGTGCTCTTGACACTCCTCGTCGTCACTGCCATGCAATGCCCTTTATTTTTTGGATTTTGAACCGTATTGCTTGGTAGGGTGCCCTATTATTCAAGTTGCTTGATTGCCACTGAATGAGACTCTATCTTTTGATTGATACTAGAGATATCTGCTTTCATTCCCTTTAGGGTCTCATCTTTATGTTTTGCTTGCTTCAACAACTTTTCAAACATATCTATGATCCTAGAATTGTTTGATCTGGCATCACGATTGTGTAGTGGCACATAAGGATCGTTTCTGTAGCCTTCTCTTCTCCCTCATTTTGCATCTGGTACACTCTCTCTCGTAGTATCCACCCCTATTATCTTTGTACATCCCATTGCGGTTTAAGTTCCAACCTTGATTCCCAGAACCTTGCCTCCAATAGTCTGAATTGGACCTTGGGGGTTGTTCCGGAAACCCGCCGCTTGGTTGCTTACATAACAGGCATCCTCATCAAAGAATTGATCATCATATACAGAAGTAATTTAGGGTTGGTGAGCTATTGCCTTCACGCTTGGTTTTTTTGGCTTCAAAACCAAATCCATGCTCGCACAAAGTTGAGCAAGTTGCTCCACAATCTCTTCATTCACTTTCGCTTGCTCACTATTTGTCATAACCGCACAAGAACTCTTTGTATTACCACGCTTACTCTGGCCCCATGCTCTGTTGGTCTTCACCATTTGCTTTATTCTTTCTTCCACTAACTCAAACGGTTGATGAAGAAAAATACATTCCATGATCATATTGGCATATGCTTTGCTATTATCATCAAGTGCTCTGTAAAAAGATCTCGACCAAAGCATCATCAACAATCTCGCAAGAATTTGGTAAATCTCTCCCATGTAGTGCTAAGAGAGTCTCCAGGCAATTGTTCGAAGTTATTAATTTGGTTTTTAAGCTTCAGCATCTTCGACCTTGGGAAATATCTTTCTAGGAACACCCTCTGCAGCTCAAGCCAACTCATGATGGTACCTAGAGGGAGTTTAGACAACCATATTATTATATTGCTAGTCAGTGACAATGGGAGCACCCTCAATCCAACAATGTAAATAGAAATATTTTATATACCCATGACACTTTTGCACACGAAATGACATTTTGGAGATGACGATAGGGATCCTTTAACGGTAGCCCTGTGAATAAGCCACAATTTTGGAGCATCTGGAGAAATCCACTTGAGACTACGAACTTAGCCTCTGCCGGTAAAGGGGGCAATACTATAGAGCTAGTCACATCCATCGCCATAGGGTTTAATTGGTATTAATTCCATCCGTAAGCATTTGCATTGAAATATCTAAGTTGTGACCGGTTAACCCTTGGTGGTGGATTCTCCCCTCTTCTTAAGTCTTCCTCATTCGCATGCACATCCTCCTCAACCTCAATGTCCTCATTCACTCGAGCTATCCTTCTTGGTAGTCGATGGATCTCCAAATTGAGGGGAGATAAGGGATTGCCTTGGCTCCTTGTGTTGGGCATACAATCTAGTATACCCTGCAAAAGAAATTAAACAACAAAAACAAAACAAAAGTAAAGTAAAAGAGACTCTAGAAATTAACACTAGAATTAACTAATAGTGAAATCAAATCAAACCTAGCCATATTCCCCGACAACGGTGCCATAATTTTATGATGATGGTTGCGCTCTAGTAAGAAAGCGGTCTCTATTAGTAATTAACCTAACTGAGGCTAGGGTTGAATCCATAGGGAATACAGGGCTTGACTATATGATTTCACTACTAATCATTCCTAGTATCCATAACTACAATCTCTAGAAGGGGGGGGGTTTGTTGTAATTCAAAGAACAACTTAAAATAAAGGCTAACTAGATAGGAAAATGCTCAATTTTGAGAACAACTTGGGAATTGTGTTCCCCATGGTTCGTTGACTCAATTATCCTAGATAACATAACTATGACTAGTGAATTGCATGTAGGACAGTAACTTAGGTTCTTCCAGTCCTCTTGTGAAGGTAAAGGTCGAATTTCATCATGGTGCTTGGTCGGCTACCATGGTGCTCCAACTAACCGTTACCTATTATCCCAATCAACCTCCCCTTATTCATGTTTTGTCAATTAGATGGGAAAACATCAACCGAATCTTGTCATCTACTTCCCTTTTCCTATTCATCACTACCTTGGTCAGGATCGTGATAGTAGGCAGTGTTTGGTGTTGGCCACCACTAAACAACATTAATCATGAAGGGAAATAAACAATACATGCAAAACCCTAATCATAAATATACACAAATCCTAGGTCATTTCAAGTCAATTACCCATGGTTCTCACAACCCCAAGTTGTGGGTGCTTAACTACTTATGGCTAAAGCAAAACACACAAAAATGCAAATAAGAGACATAGTTGAGAGTTTCACCAATAACAACGAAGAAGATAGGCACTACAAGTTGCAAATCCACAAGGTTGATTGATCAACAATGAGTACAAGGCAAGATTTGCAATTCCCAAAATGAGTTTTCCCAAAGAGAACATTAATCTACTCTAAAACCTAAGAAAAGCTTCAAAATTCTATTGAGAGATGTATACTGCTCGCCCTCGTTTAAAATAACCTAACTTAAACTATTTATAGTGTGTACAAAACAATCCTAAAATTTATGTAGAAAAGACAGCTGACATTTAATAAATTTTACAGTTACGACTCGTAAGATGACCTACGAGTCGTAGTCGGGGTCTTGTATCAGGATTTTGGCATCTTGAACAGAACTGGTACGACCCATAGGTATGAGTCGTTGCTTGGGCTACAACTCATACGTTGATATTGTAGTCTTGGTCTACAGTTTTTGGTCCAATATTTTGGATATCTGATTCTCGCTATGATTCCACCTGTACGAGTCATAGAGTATCTTACGAATCATGGACTGGGCTCGTAGAAGTGACCTTCACTAGGCAGATTTCTGATTTTTGATCTCTGATTCCTGCTATGACACAACCTACGACTTGTAGTGTGAGCTACGACTCGTAGGTGGACTTGTATGGCCTATGCTCCAGTAAAATTTGCAACTTTTCTTCAAAATCATACCAACCTAACTTTTCTGCAAGATTAACACAAAAACACACCAAAACACTAAAAAGTCGCTTTAAGAACTCACAAAATTCTTTGTTTTAGGCATCAAATGTGTTGTAAATAGAAAGCACATCAGACAACAGAGGTGAAGATACAGAGCCCATAGATTGGGATGAGTTCGAGACCGCCTTCCTTGATCACTTCTTTCCTCAAGAGTTGAGGGAGGTGAAGGTGGATGAGTTCATGAATTTGAAACAGGGAGGGATGACTGTGAAGGAATGGCCTTAAGTTTGTTAAATTGTCAAGGTATGCTCCAGAGATGGTGAAAGACATGAGAACAAGAATAAGGAGGTTTGTGTTTGGCCTGGCCAGACATGTGCAGAAAGAGTGTAAGATTGCTTTGTTGATTTCTGGCATAGATATCTCCAAACTAATGGTGTATACCTAGCAGACAGAGGAGGATAAAAAGAAAGATAGAGAAAAGCATATGAGCAGAAGGGTGAAGTCAGCGGGACATGAGCCTAGCCCGCAAGGACAGAATAGGGGTGACAAGTCCTATTTTCAGAAGAGATCATCATATCTTGCACCATTTATTGCAAGTGCGCCCGTGAAGCCTAACAAGTATGATCAGAAATCTCATGGTCGTCAGAATTTTAGGACCCCGAGAACTCAATCTCAGGCCAGTGTGAGCCAAGGTACGAGGGGAAAGCCACCTTGTACCAAGTCTGATAAGCTTCATTTGGGTGAGTGTCAGGTTGGTAAGGATGTATTCTATGCATGTGGTCAGGCTGGTCACTTCAGTTTTGAGTGTCCAAAGAGGAGTCGAGGTGAATGGAGTAGTAGAGCTCAGTCTTCCACCGCACCCCCAGTGGGTAACTAGCAGAGGGGTACTACTACGGGTATAGGAGATGGGACGAACCGCCTTTATGTTATGGGTAACCGACAGGATCAGGGGCTGCACCAGATGTTTTCATGGGTATGATTCAAGCTTTACTTATGATTGTTATGCATTGATTGATCTGGGTGCCACCTTGTCTTTTGTGACCTCGTATGTGGCTAGTAAGTTTGGGGTTTCTCCAGAGTGCTTGCATGAACCTTTTTCTATTTCTACTCCAACTGGTGAGTCTACCTTAGTTGAGAGGGTTTACAGGGATTGTGTAGTGTCTATTTATCATAGAGAGACCTTAGCTGATTTGATAGAGCTGGAGATGGTTGATTTTGATGTAATATGGGCATGGATTGCCTTCACGCATATTATGCTTTTGTCGACTGTAGAACCCGAATTGTTAAGTTTCAATTTCCTAATGAGCCTGTCTTAGAGTGGAAAGGGAGTTTTGTTGCCCCTAAGGGAATATCCATCTCTTATCTTAGAGCTAGAAAGTTGATATCCAAGGGTTGTATTTACCACCTCGTGCAAGTAAAGTCTGATGATGTTGAGTCTCCTACTCTTGAGTCATTCCCGATTGTAAATGAGTTTCCTGAGGTATTTCCTTATGATCTTCCCGGAGTCCCTCCTGATAGGGAGATTGACTTTGGGATTGATGTTCTTCCCGAGACCAAACCTATCTCAATTCCACCCTATAGAATCACCCCTGTAAAGTTGAAAGAATTGAAAGAGCAATTGAAGGACTTGTTAGAGAAAGGTTTCATAAGGCCTAGTGTCTCACCTTGGGGTGCTCCTGTGCTATTCGTGCTCAAGAAAGATGGGTCTTTAAGGATATGTATAGACTATCGGCAGTTGAATAAGGTTACCATAAAAATAAGTATCCTCTTCCCAAAATAGATGATCTCTTTGACTAGCTTCAGAGTGCTACTTGTTTCTCCAAGATAGACCTCAAATCGAGTTACCATCAATTGAAGGTGAGGGAAAGTGATATTCCTAAGACAACCTTTAGGACACCATATGGCCATTTTGAGTTCTTAGTCATGTCCTTCGAGTTGACAAATGCATCTGCAGCTTTCATGGATCTGATGAACAGGTCATTCAAGTCGTATCTTGATATGTTCGTGATCGTGTTTATTGATGACATTCTGGTATACTCGAGGAATGAGGAGCATGCTAATCACCTCAGAGTGGTTTTGTAAACACTCAAAGATCATGAGTTGTATGTAAAATTCTCCAAGTGTGAGTTTTGGCTCAAGTCAGTGGCTTTTTTAGGCCATGTCGTTTCGGGAGATAGTATTCGGGTGGATACTTAGAAGATTGAGGTGGTCAAGAACTGGCCAAGATGCACTTCTCCAACAAAGCTAAGAAGCTTCTTGGGTTTAGTAGGGTACTATTGCAGATTTGTTGAGGGTTTCTCTTCTCCGTCAGCCCCATTGACTAAGCTGACTCAAAAAAAGGCCAAGTTTCAGTGGTTTGAGGCATATGAAAAGAGTTTTCAGGAATTGAAGACTAGATTAACTACAGCACTAATGTTGACTTTGCCAGACTGGATGGGGAACTTCGTGATATATTGTGATGCATCCCGAGTGGGATTGGGCTGTGTATTCATACAGAGGGCGAAGGTGATAGCTTACGCCTCCTGACATCTTAAGGTTTATGAGAAGAATTATCCAACTCATGACCTTGAGTTGGTAGCAGTGGTGTTTGCACTTAAAAGCCGGCATCACTAATTGTATGGAGTGTATGTGGACGTGTTCACTAACCACCAAAGCTTGCAGTACGTATTCAGCCAAAAAGAGCTCAACCTGCGACAGAGGAGATTGCTGGAGTTGGTCAAGGATTATGATATGAGCATTCTCTACCACCCAGGTAAGCTAACATTGTTGTTGATACTCTTAGCAGGATGTCTATGGATAACATTGCCCATGTGGAGGAAGGGAAGAGAGAATTAGTCAAGGAGGTACATAAATTAGCTCGATTGGAGGTGCAACTTAAGGAGAACAACGAAGACGTGGTCAATGTTCAAAGTGGTTTTGCTTCATCCTTAGTGACAGAGGTGAAAGAAAAGCAAGACCAAGACCCTGTCTTACTCCAATTGCTAGGAACAGTTTACAAGCAGAAGGTGATGGTTTTCTCCAAAGGGGGAGATGGGGTATTGAGATATCAAGGAAGATTGTGTGTAGCCGATGTTGATGGTGTTCGAGAAAGAATCATAGACGAAGCTCATAGCACGAGATATTCCATCCATCCTGGCTCCACCAAGATATACCATGACTTGAGAGAAGTCTATTAGTAGAATGGGATGAAGAAATACATTGTTGAATTTGTTTCTAAGTGTCCTAATTGCCAACATGTTAAGGTTGAACATCAGAAATTATGTGAATTGGCTCAGAACTTTGGAATTCCAGAGTGGAAGTGGGAGGTGATCAACATGGATTTTATTACCAGCTTACCAAGATCCAGAAAGCAGCATGATTCGATATGGGTGATTGTTGACCGATTGACTAAATCAGCCCACTTCTTAGCGGTTAAGACAACTTATATGGCAGAGGAGTATGCCCGACTATACATTCGTGAGAATGTGAGATTGCATGGGGTTCCCTTATCCATCATCTCGGACAAAAGAGCTCAATTCACCTCTCAATTTTAGAGATCTTTCCAGAAGAGATTGGGTATGAAAGTGAATTTGAGTACCGCTTTTCACTCTCAGACTGACGGGCAGGCAGAGCGTACTATTCAGACTTTGGAGGATATGTTGAAAGAATGTTATCATACCCCATTTTAACTCGAGGTCGAATGATATACAACATATTGGTGATTCCTAAATTAAATTAAGGAGTCGCCACCTAATTATTTTTAAGGTAAATTAGGATACCTATTTTTGCTAAAGTTAAACTCCACTATAAGGTCTACTCAACCTATGTGATTCTAGATAAGGGTGTTGAAAATAAAATTAAAGTAAACTTGATTTGTAATAATTATTTGGGCTTAAGCAAATACTTAGAATTGTATGCCCAAATTGTTTGGGATTTAATTAACTAGCCCAAGTTTTAATTAGCCCAATTTCTAGAAGAAGTAAAAATATCTACTAGGTAGTAAAATCTAGAGAATTCTATATTTCTCTAG
>JAABOM020119272.1:0-63346 GCA_011800125.2 Solanum clarkiae | reverse complement strand
GTGTGTGTGTGTGTGTATATATATATATATATATATATATATATATATATATATATATATATATATATATGATATTATCTCTTTATAGTGTTAGGGATGACCAAGCCTAGCATGGAGGGGTTGTAGTCCTGGGTAACCTATCGAGAGGTTGGTACCTTGGTTTCTTAGCTCGGGGGGTGGTAGGTCCGGGTAACCTTGTTGGGGATTGGTACCCATCAACCTCGATAGGAGTTTTGTACTCTGTCAACTTAGATGGGGGGTTTGTACTCTGTCAACCTCGAAGGAGGGTTTGTACTCCATCAGCCTCATGAAGGGGTTTGTATCTCATGAGCCTATCCAAGGGGGTGGTAGACCTTGGCTCGCACTATAATGGTCACTCCTTACACTCGTTTTATGATCCATATAAGCATGGTTTTACTTCAAGCATCATTCATACATGTCATATTGATAGTATGTTATTCGTTGCTTATGATTAAGCATTTTGCCTATGATACTTACCTCTTGTTGCATTGCATCCTACATACTTAGTACATTCAAATGTACTAATGCATACTCTATACCTGCATGATGTCACCATGTAGGAACCGGTGTACCACTTGATGATTCTCTTCCACGTGGCTAGTACGACTTCTATCAAGCTTGTTGGCGAGTCCTCAATTTCGGGGACATTACTTATGATCTCTTGCTATGTATAAAGTCTTTCTCTCATTGACTTATGTATTGACTATGAGGGTGAGCCCAGTTGCTTGTCTTGCCCATTTCTCTTATCTATGTAGTAGAGGCATTGTTGGACATGTTATGTATCTATGCTATGAGCTTCACTCTATTGATTCTTGATGTTTATGATATGGAGTTTTATCCTTAGTATCAATTCCCCCTTGTTTACATTTATCTCTTATTGTCATTCTAATTGTCTCCGCGACTAAGAATATGTATTAATATGCTATTAGGCTTGTTTGGGATTCCTTTGGGTTCCCCATTCGTCGGTCACGTTAGGCCCTAGGATTGGGTCGTGACACTACTCCTCATGAAACACCCCAAAAATATGCTTCAGAAATGTCCATAATTGTAATTTTCACATATCTTAAAATCTATGCGTGATATCGAAAATCCAACTTCATATTCTCGATCAAGGTGAAGAATTGAGTCGGAAATGGGTATAAACCAGATTTTAGAGGACCTAGAACAAAAAATATTTTTTCTAATTTTCAGTTTCTAGTGGCCATCCGTGCCCTGGCCGCAACACGCAAGGGGTGCAGATTAGTGTTGGAATGAAGTTCGCGTCTGTTCTGCATCGCGCAAAGGGTGCAGACTAATGCATTATTTTCCTTGATTTTTCTATATCGACTAAGGGCATTGGGGTCATAGCACCATGCCTACTGTTGTGTGAAAACACCTATACTATGTCATTTTTCAACTTTGTATCACTCAAGACCCTCTATAAAACCTCTCCAACACGTTATCAAAATTCGCATTCAAATTTCAAGGATTTCAAGCCTAACCTTGGAACTCAAGGATTCTCTTGAAGCACCAAGTTCTCTTCAAGGTCATCTCAAGAAAATCCAAGTTTGAGGTATGTGGGTTTCATCCGCTGGGTCTTTTCACCCATGGAGCCTAATCTTCCTCTTTATGAAAAGTGCATGTTTTCAAGTTGTATCCTCTATAGGTATCTTTTATTATGGAATATGAGTATAAATTATATTGGTATTTTATGAAATGTTGATCGATTATGCATGACTATCTATTTCAAGCTTATACTATGAATGGGTGTTGTCTATTAAGGCTATGCATGTTTTGAGGTATGAAACTATGATCTATTATGAGATTTGATGATGGACTTCAAGGTAACCTACATGATTGTTTTACAATAAGTTGGTGGGTTGCTTTGGACTGAGTTTTCTCACATTATTTCACTCTTGAATTGTATGATTTTGAACTAACATCATGAACCTACCAAGTGTTTGATAAAATGTCAAGTCATGAATTCTCAAGTTATTGATGATCTATTTCATGATTTACAAGTCAAGTGACTGTATGATGATTAAGGGATTTCAATTATGTATTGAATTCATGAAAAGTATCTATGATGTTATAAGTATCAAGTTAAATCCTATTTCAAGATTTTACCTCTTATGGCCAATTATTGTTAAAGAAAGGGTTCATGTATGATTATGATCTACTCTCATGTTTCAAGCTGGGCATCATTAGAGGTCAAGCATGTTTAAGTGCTACTCATGTCAAGTTTTCATGTTTCTTAGAAGTTATTCAAGTATGATTATGTCAAGTATTCCGTTGGATTAGACTTAACACTGATGGATTAGATGTCGGCGTGGACTATCTTCAAGGGTCCATACTCTTTTCTTCAAACAATGTGCTAACATAGGATTATGATTTACCTTGTTGCACTAGTGGATTCATTTAGTGCACTTTATCATGAAATCCAATGCAAAAATGGATGGGTTCCCTTAAGCGGGGCTACTTCTCCGAAATGGGACAGTCTCTCATAAGGTAAAGTGTGGTTTACCTTGGCAGGTAGATCACCTCTTTACTGATGAGGGGTAATCATTAGGATTTCGTGTTATAGCTAGCTTGGTCATACTTTTGTCGGTTAGGCTCTCATCCCACATATTTATTATGTTTTATGCAAGTTGAACGATTTACAAACATGTTTTATTTCAAGCATTAACCATGCATGCCATATTGAGATCTGAATTATCTATTGCCTCTTACTATGAATTTTTATTATATCGGCTTCTGTTTGTTACATTACATCCTACATACTTAGTACATTCAAATGTACTAACACATACTTTATACCTATATGATATCACACGTAAGGGCCAAAGCTCCTCTTGATCATCCTCCACGTGGCTAGTGAGATTCTTTGAAGACAAGTTTTGGTGAGTCCTCAAGTTCGAGTACACTATCTACCTTTCATACTATTTTTAAGTCTTCTTTTGTCAAACACTTGTTATTATGAGGGTGAGCCCGGAAAGTGTCTTAGCCCCCGCTCGAATCTATGTTAGAGATGTTGTTGAAATACTATGATGTATTTATTCTATAAGCTTGACTCTTTATTCTTTTATGATTATTTAACGACTTCCCTTAGTTCCGCTTCCCTTGTTTTGTACCTTTTGTTATTGTTTACTTTGCTTCCGCGACCAAGGATGTATGATTTATATGCTAAGAGGCTTATTTGGGTCCCTTAGGGTTCCCATTCACCGTGTCACATCCAGGCCCTAGGCTTGGGTCGTGACACCTCAAGTCCGGGGATGCTCTCCTTACTACTCACGCTATATTGAGAATTCTTTTCTTGAACGTTTGTTATTATGAGGTTGAGCCCAAAAAGTTTCTTGGACCCTGCTCCACTCTGTGTTTAGAGGTGTTGTTAGAATATTATGATGTATTTTTTCTATAAGCTTGACTCTTTATGTTTTTATGATTATTAAAGACTTCCCTTAGTCCTGCTTCCCTTTTTATGTTATCTCTTGTTGTTGTTTACTTTGCTTCTGTGACCAAGGATGTCTGATTGATATGCCAAGAGGCTTGTTGGGGCCTCTTCGGGTTCCCATTCATCATGTAATGTCTAGCCCTAGGCTTGGGTCATGACAACAAATTACCCATTCTTAAATCAAGCTTTAAAAGGGACATGCACATTTATATCTTCACAACTTTGATGTAATTCAACATATTAGTGCTTAAATCACTTTAAATCAACAAATAAACAAAGCTCATACATCAATTGTATTTAATAAACAATAAATCTTAAAACCCATATTTAATGTATGAAAAATTCGATGGAATTCAAGTGAAAAGAGTTTGGGTTTTCTTGGTTGAAAGGGACCAAGAATCAATCCCACTTATCTTAGCTAATTGAGAATATTCAAGAAGAAATTTGATGAAGAAAAGAGTCTTACCTTGATTCCCCAGCTTAGTTTTCACAAGATGTTTGAGAGAGTTCTTAAGAGAGAATTGAAATAATTCTACGTGTGAGAATGAATTTGAATGATAGGAGAAGAGTTTAGGTCATTCGAGGGTCTTAGGTTAGCATAGGAATTCACAAAAGTCCATTAGGAGAAGCCATAATTACAAAAAAAAAAACAATAATGAAGTAGAATAAAATTTGTTTCCAGAGGTCCCGTGAGATGGTCTCACGGTCCCTACAAGGTCTCACAGACAGTGAACCCTCCCATGAGACCATACTTAGCCAAATCTCAGAAAACATTGCACAAATGGGCTTTACGAAAATGGGAATAACTTCTTGATCCAAACTTGGAATGAAGTGAGCCTCGATACGTTGGGAAAACGATTCAAAGGGCTTCAATTTGATAGTTCGTGGGCCACCCAGTACTTTTTGTGCTAGGCAATATGACTATTTAAATTTGACCCTTCTATCAGTTCTTGTGAAAATCTTAGCCAATGGAATTCCTTTGAACTTGACTTGACGAAGGAGGCCCAAGATGACCTTAAACCACATAAATAAGCTCGAATTGAGGGCTTGAAAGTGAACTTAGCTTGAGCTTAAAGATTTCATGCTTAGAAAAATTTCAAGCCAACACCCATATGGACGGTTTCATGGCCTATGAGAAGTCACACGAACCGCGTCGCCTTCTTTGAAGCTTTACTTAGAAAATTCTTGTTGACAAAGTTCTGAAGCAATGATGCAATACTTAGAAAATTTTAACTCCAACACCCATATGGGAGGCCTCATAGATAGTGAAGGACTATACGATTCGTGAAAGTACCTATGTTTGAAATTCCTTGGCCAAAATTTCAACTTTCAAGGCAATGGCTACCCATACGATACACCACACAGACCGTGCAGCCTCAATGAACCATGTGGATCCATGTGTGGTATGCCTTGGTCTTAAACTCCATGGTAAATCACACTACCACACACAAGGACAAGGGACAAATCAAGGAGCCTCCACATAGTTCATATACCCTCACACGGACCGTGAAGGCTTCCATGAAGCGTCACCTTGGTCCAAAACTTTCTGGACCAAATTTATAAGCTCCAATAAGATAATACAAAGTTTGTATCCTTACATCATCTACCCTTTGGGAACATTCATCCTCGAATGAGACAAAACAAGGGTTGAAAGGCTTGACATAGAATATGAAACATCCAAACACAAGATACAATGCATATTTCATCAATTGAAAATCATGAAGTCATTAAAACTCATATTAAAACATTATTAAATAATTCAAAACATCCTTAAATCATTTTCATGCAAATGTATGCATATCATGTCATGAAACACAAGAGTGAAAGAATTAGGACCACTTGGAATAGGAAGAACCTAATACCATAGGCTTGAGTAGATTTTATAGGTGGGATATTATTTCATCATGTCTAACTCCACCTCCCATGTAGCACCCTCCACATGTTGTTTTCTGCATAGCACCTTAACCGAAGCCACGTACTTCTTGTGAAGCTGCTTCACTTGCCTATCCAAAATCTCAACAGAAACTTCCTCATAAGACAAGTTCTCCTCAACCTCAACACTTTCTAAGGGCATAATGGTACTAGGATCATTGTTTCTTCCATCGCAGCCTAGTAGGGCTCTTTTAACAACTTCTTCCTATCTCATTACATGTCCCTACTCTTGTTCTTGAAAAGCACTTTAGAGTTTTTCTAGTGTAATCTTGGATAAGTCCTTAGTGTTTTCTAAGGTTATAATAGTAGTCTCAAATCATTCAAGCACTTCTACAAGAAATTTCTCGACAATCATTGAATCATTTAAAGTGGAACCCAAGAATCTATCATGATTTGCTATGTCAAGAAGTCTATCAGAATACTCCTTTATAGTTTCACTTTCTTTCATCCTTTGCAGTTCCAAACTCTTGTATCAAATTTAGTACTTGCATCTCTCGAATTCTTTCATGTCCTTCATACTCAGCCTTGAGATAATCCCATATCTCTTTTGTAGATTTCAGAGACCTAATACAAGTGAAGCTTGTGGATGAAACTGCAATATACAAGCATGTCTTTGTCTTTGATTTCATTGTTTTTCCACTCCATCTGATTTTTGATCTGTGCCATCGTTGGATTGGTGGGTAAGAGAAAAATCTCATAATGATCTCCAACAGCCTCACAAAGATCCAAAGCTTCTAGATATTTCTTCATTCTAATGGCCTAGATCTGATAATTTTCTACATCGGAAGTTGTTGGTGTCATTGAAGAAAATCTTGTTTCCTAGTCCATGGTATCCATTGAAACAGATTAATAAACACACAGGTCCCTCAAGAATAAAAAGCTCTAATACTAATTGTTATTAATTTGAGTGACAACGAGGAAAAGAACAAAGGAGAACTTGTGATTAGAGATAAGAACTATAAATCAATGAAGAACAAGATACAAGAGAAAAACTATTCTGGAAATGTGCAGTTTTTACTACAAAAAAGACTTACATACATGAAAAAGAATTAACTTCATGGACTCAAATATCAGCAACAAATCTGGTAAAAATAAACAAACTCCTAAAGACTAGGTAAAGAAGTTATTTCAGGATAACTAAGCTAATTTACTATAGTAAATAATTAAAAGGTTGGAGTCCTAAAACATATCAACTAACACTCTTAATTTCCTTCCATTTATTTAGACATATAACATCATCTTAATATGAGGAGCTTCCACCAATAGGTTTTGAATCCTTATCACGGTCTGGAGATCTAGCCAAAAGCTTTCTAACCATTCAGGAGTAAACCAGTCTTTCTTCATCAATGAAATAGAAAAGATTGTGAGAATTAGAGTATTTCTTGATATGAAGATTGTTGAAGTGCACGACTATCTCATCTAAAAGCTAAAGATTTTGGAGAGGGACACTTTTATTTATTAAATAGTTTGACAAAGTACTCATAAAGTAAGGGTAGCATTCTAAAAGGATAAATGTTTTGGGAGCACTCTTTAGAAAACACTTATGTAGTACAAAACAAATTCACCACAATCAATGGCATTTCTCTGTTGAGGTACCTGAAACATTCAAGTCGTTCTAAATAAGAGACCATCACATTGAATGTTTGCATCAAATCAATAACTGCATAGTATGTAGTAAAATCAGAAACAAGAGTGAAAAGCATTATGACCTTGGGTGCCAATAACTAGATTTTTCTAATTAGCTCTGTGCTCCCTGGCCTCTCTTCATTGTTGAATATGCTAGAAACAAAATTATATATCAAAGAAATCAAAGCATATGAAGTAAAATAACTAGCAAAACCAAACTTATAAGGTAGGATATTGGCTAAGGAAAATGCTTTCTTATCACAGGTACAAATCACACAGAGTTTGCTATGTACAGTGAATCCAGTAGCAACATACAGGGAGCTGTCGATACTGACTGTAAAGTTTCACCGAGATGGCAAAGGATCAAAAGACACTAATAATCCCTAATGAATTACATCTCAATCTATAAAATACAACCTCAAATGACATGCTAGATAACAAAATGAGGAACATATGCTAGAGAACAATGGGAATAAAAACATATTTTTTCGAGAATATGTATTTGTTCTTAATCCATCTCAACACATTAGACTTCAAATATTTGGTTCTAAATGAGGAAAACCATGAGGAATCAAGGTATACAAATGAATTTTCATAACCTCTACTAGTTTGCTCCATATATTTCTACATTGTCCCAAAAAATTACTATTCAAAACAAAAAGTGGAAAACATATAAGAAAATTGCATAATTTAGTAAAGAAAAGCGCAAACTTACTCTAGGTAACAGTCAAAGTTGACCAAGTTTAACTTTCCCTCTGATATGGAGTTCAACTTTCCTCTGATCTATGATTCCTTCTATTTATGAGTTCATATGGAGGTTCTCCCTCTGATCTATCAGTCTATCTATGCAAAGAATATTGTCGCTCAATAGTTGAATCAAGTCTACTAGCTATTTTTTCTCTCTCTAATCTATTGTTCCTTCTATTTTATAGCCTACAGAGGCATGCTCCCTGTGATTTGACATTCCTTCCATGTGAAAAATGTTGTGGCTTAATAACTGAATCAAGTTTACCAGCTACTTCTTCCACTGTTGGTCTATCATTCTTTCTATTTGACAGTCAGCGGAGGCATTCTCTCTCTATTCTATATTTCCATCCATTTGATAGTACACGAAGGGGGCAAGACAACAATGTCTCAAACACTAAATAAAGTGCAGCAGCTTCTTCTATTCTATTTGATCTATCATTCCTTCTATTTGTCAGTTCAAGGAGGCACTCTCCCTCTATTTAGTTGTTCCTTCTATTTGACAGTATACAAGGGTGGGAAGATCATCATGGTTCAACAGCTGAACAAGTATTAGGATTTTCTCAGTATTCCTTTGTATGTTATATGAGAAAATTCTACCTCCATGTACTTTCAAATGGAAGGAACTACAGAATAGAGGGAGAGCGCTTCCGTGAACTATCAAACAAAGGAATGATAGATCAGATGGACAAGAAGAAGCTGCTGCATTTTATTCAGTTGCTGAGACACTGTTATATTTACCTAGCATGAGCTATCAAATGGAAGGAAAGGTAGAACAGAAAGAGAACACCTCTACGGATTGTCAAATAGAAGGAATGAGAGATCAGAGGGAGAAGAAGTAGATGGTAGATTTGATTCATCTATTGAGCCACAACATTCTGCTCATAGAAGGAACGACATATCAGAGGGAGAATACCTCTGCGGACTATCAAATAGAAGAAACAGCTGAACAGATAGAGAGCAGGTAGTTGGTACACTTGATTCAATTATTGAGCGACAGTATTCTTTGCATAGAAGGAATGATAGATCAGAGGCAAAATCTCCATATGAACTCGCAAATAGAAGGAATCATAGATCACAGGGGTAGTTAAACTCTAGATTAGAGATCAAAGTTAAACTCAATCAACTTTGACTGTTACCTAGAGTAAGTTTGTGCTTTTGTTTACTAAATTATTGAATTTTTCTTATATGTTTTGCAGTTTATGTTTTGAACATTAACTTTTTAGGATAATGTAGGAATATATGGAGCGAACTACCAGAGGATAAGAAAAATTCATTTGTATACTCTGATTCCTTGTGGTATTCCTCATTTTAAACCAAATATTTGAAGTCTAACATGTTGAGATGGATTAAGAACAAAGACATATTCTCGGAAAAATAAGTGTTTGTTCCCATTGTTCTCTGGTATGTTTTTCTAATTTGGTTACCTGGCATATAATTTGAGGTTGTGCTTTGTAGACTGAGATGTCATTCATCAGTGTTCATTGGTGTCATTTGATCCTTTGTCATCTCGGTGAAAGTCTAGCATCAAAATCGATAATTCTTGTGTGTTGCTATTGGATTCGCTACACACAGCAAACCCCTTGCGATTTGCACCTGAGATAACAGTGTGTTTTGCTCGACCAATATTCTACCTTTTGATTTTGGTTTTGCTAGTTATTTTACTTCGTATGTTTTGTTCTCTTTGATTTGTAGTTCTGTTTCTGGCATATTCAACAATGAAGGGAGGCTAGAGAGCAAGGAGCTAATTAGAAAAATCCAGTTATTGGTTCCTAAGGTCACAATGCTTTTCACTCTTGCTTCTGATGTTACTACATGCTATGCAATTATTGATTTGATGCAAATATTCAATGTGATAGTCTCTTATTTAGCATGAATTGAATATTTCAGCAAACTTTTACCTTTTTAGAAGGTTATTGTTACATTGTGAGTACTTTGTCAAACTATTTTAATAAATAAATGTGTTTCCTCTCCAAAATCATTGGCTTTTAGATAAGATGGTTGTGTACTACAACAATCATCATATCAAGAAATCCTCCAATTTTCATAATCTTGTCTGTTTATAGATGAAGAAAGAGTGGTTTACTCCTAACCAATTAGTAAGCTTTTGGCAAGAACTGCAGACCATGAACAAGGACTCAACACCTATTGATTGAAGCTTCTCATATTCAGATGATGTTATTTAAATAAGTAGAAAGAAACTAAAAGGGTCATGTAGATTGTTTTTCTTACAAAAATATGATACTACTCCAAGGTGAGCCTTGGAACAACACTGGCTTTTGTATTCATATGGTCGATAGGTCTAAAGTTGCTCTGGGCTGAGGCATATGAGTTATTATTATTGTGACCTATAGGTCACAGGCTTCTTTTTCTTCGATAGGACACTCCTGAAAGGGCAGGTAACTATGGCTCATTTAGATATAAAGATTGTCTCTTTTGTTCTATACAACTTTTATTTCAACAGTAGAAGATTATAATGGGTGTACGTGTAAGATTTCATAATATAAATGTAAACATTTATTATAATCAGAAGGATAAGTCTGCATTGAATCATAGTCCAAGAGTATTTAATGTAATTAACTGTAAAATTCATTACAAGTAAATCTAAATACTAAATGTTCTGAAACTAAATCCTAAACCTAATAGATACATTGCCTACCAAAAAGATGGCAATAGCTGTCATTGGCTAGCCTCGACTACTATCAGAGGTTGTTCCAACACCTTTAATAGATTTTCCTATCCCAGCGTATGCGAGTGTGGTTTATATCCAAAACAAAAACCAGTGTAGATGAAGCCGATTGCATATCTACATGGGGAACAATGAATTATTTGGGAGGAAAAACAGGTTGAACAAATGATCAGTAATGAAGATTTGTAGTATGTTGTGATGGGAAAATTTCATATGGTTGTCCAGATATCAAGGAGTTTAGGAAGTCTGTCTAAAAATAGTATGAACTCAAAGGTGATGTTAATATAGAATTTCTTAGAAAGAGATATGTTCTAATAAGAACACAAATATTGGAAGATTATATCACGTTATTATCAAAACTGCAGCTTTATATAATGAAGAATCAATGATTATATCTCATGAGAACCCTAAAGTGGGATCATATGTTTGATCTAGAGAAGGAGACTTCAGTTGCAATTGTATGGATCTCTTTTCTTGATCTTCCCCATTCTCTTTGGCAGCGACAGTTGAAAAGCCCTTACAGATAGACATGGCAATGCTAAACAACACAACACCTAGCTATGCCAAAGAAATGGTAGAAGTGGATCTGAAGGGAGTGTTTCAAACTTGAATAAATGTTAGAGTTCAAAAGAGAAATAGTGAGGTGGTGGAGAAGTGGATAAGTATTAAATATGACTATGTGACAAAGTATTGCAACACCTGTAAGCTACAAGGTCACAACTAAAAGGAATGGCAAGGAGTAGAATGGTCAGCCAGAAAAGGGAAAGCAGCAACAAGAGAGGCCAATGAAGGAAAGGATAATAGGTGGAGAAATATATATGAAGGGGGAGGGAAACACATGCGTAATTCTAAAAGCAGCATTTTCATAGAAAATAATGTTGCTATAAGTAAAAACTTCGATGTCTTAGAAGAACAAGTTGGGAAAAGTAAAAATAAGGGAGAAAAGAAAGAAGAGAATAAGGTCCAAGATGCTACAAAAGAAGTAATGGATATTACCCATAATAATAATTAGAAAGCAGTGGAATCTAGTCAAAAAAGGGATGAGAGAACAAAACAGGCTAATTATAAAGAGGAGGAGGGAATGTGGAATTGATAGAGGGGACACGATCAGAAGAGGTTTGAATGGATCACAAAAGGAATAGTGCAGGAAAGGAAGTGACGCAAACCACTAATTATCAACCAATGAGAAGGCATAAGGAATATTTGGGAGGAAAAGATAGAGAAAAGGACATAAAGGAAGATACACCTACATATAAGTTACAACAACTCTCTTTCACAACATAAGTAGAAGTGGGGATTTATCTCCGAATCAAACAAAAAGGTTGAGGGGGAAGAATAAAAAGGGTCAAGAATGAATCAGCCTTCACAAAATACATACAAGAAGCAGAAAAGCCTCATCAACATCATCAGAACAATGATCGACAAAATATTATTTTGGAATATAAGGTCAGTAACAAATCAAAATTATTTTGATAGAGTGCTTGACCTGCACATGAGACATCACTATGCATACATGGCTCTATTAGAGCCTTTTCAAAGTCCATCTAAACTAAGGAGTTATAGAATCAAGCTGGGAATGCAGAATGTTATGGTTAACACTTCAGCAAAGATTTGGATATTTTGAGAAGACATTTAAGAAGTAGAAGATATTACAGATTGCGTGTAAAAAGTTACAATTTATTTTAGATTAAAAGGTACAAGTGAAAGATTTATGGTTACAATAGTGTACGCTATGTGTAGTAGGATTGAATGATTGGAACTTTGGGATAATTTGGAACAGTTGGTAGATTGTACCATTTTGTGGCTCATCGGAGGACATTTTAATATTATAGCAGATAGGTCAAAAAAGTTGGGGGGGGGGGGTTTCGGTGACACAAAAGAGAGACTGAGGACTTCATATAGTGTGTCAATTGTTATTCCTTGACAGAGTTGAAATGTATAAGAAGTTCATTTACATGGTAGAATGGTAGGATTGAGAAAGATTGTATTTTAAGAGACTAGATAGAGTGTTGGTTAATGATTTGTTTTTTTAATAAAGTACAAAAATGTGAAGTTCATCATCTGATTTGAGGGATTTAGATTTTGCTCCATTACATATGGTTTGTAATACAAATCAAGAAAAGGTGATGAGATCCTTTAAATTCTGAAATTTTTGGACGAAATATTCAAATTTTAAGAAGATTGTTGAAGACACCTGGAAACCACAAATGGAGGGGTCTCCTTTTACTATAGTGAATCTGAAATTGAAGAAGCTTAAGAGAGTGTTTTCTCAATGGATCAGGGGGACTTTTGATGATGTTTTCAAGAAGATTACAACATTGGAAGATGGTATTAAAGATAAGGAAATTCAGTTGGAAATAGCACATACAGTGGAAAATAGAGTTGATTTGAATAGAGTAAATGTGGAGCTTAAAAGGTACTTAAAAATAGAAGAGGATATTTTGAAGTGGAAGGTCAGGTTAAAATAGTTTGTGCATGGTGAAAGAAATACAAATTTTTCATGAATATGTGAAGGGTAGAAGAAGGAAGATTAATATTAAGGAAAACAAAACCATGTTGGAAGATATTATTAGTACAACTTAAAATATAGGAGAGGAAGCAGTGAATGTATTTAAGGAGCAATTCACTTACAATATAGAAGTGATTGATTTCTCGATGCTAGAATCCATTTCAAAGATGATTATAGAAGAGCTGAATTTGGAGATGGAAAGGGTTCCGAATAAAGTAAAGCTGAAAAAGGTAGTTTTTTTATCTAACTGAAAGCAGTGCATGTGGACAGGATGACGTTTCAAAAAAAATTTTTCAATGGTATTGGGAAAATCATTGGGGATGATATCTAGAATATGGTGGGAGATTTTTTTAATAGGTTTGAGCTACCAAGATTCATTGCACATACCAATCTGATTCTCATTCCGAAGAAGGAGATGGTACAAACTTTTGGAGACTTTAGGCCCATAAGCTTAAGTAGTTTTACCAATAAGATTATTTCAAGATAATTCATTAAAGAATGTCAGTAGTGTTTCCAATAATTATACAGAAAAATTAGTTTGGATTTGCTAAAGGAAGGAGCATTACATAGAATGTAGTATCTGCAAAAAAAATAATAAAAGACATAAATAGAAGATGCAAAAGAAAAAAATGGTGTGGTCAAACTTGATATAGCAAAGGCTTATGACAAGCTTTCATGGAAGTTTCTAGTCCAAGTGCTCAGAAGGTTTGGTTTCTCAGAGAGAATAATCGATATGGTGTTAAGAATAATTAGCAATAATTGATACTCAATTTTAATGGATGGCCATCTTTCAGTTTCTTCAAGTCATCAAGTGGACTAAAACTAGGTGATCCACTATCCCCAAATATATTTATAATTTCAACATAGGTACTTTCGAGGAGTCGGAATAAGTTATTTGAGAATGAGAATTTTTTCATAGTTTTAGGATGCCAAAATAGAGTGTAACATCAATCATTTATCATATGCAGATGGTACTATCATTTTTTGTTCGAGGGAAAAAAGATCAATGAAAGTAATGATGAATGCTCTAAGTAATTATGAGATAGTGTCAGGGCAAATGATAAACCTGGAAAAGAGCCTGTTCTCTCTTCATGATAAAGTACTATTAAGGATGTGTAATAGAATCAAGAGAATCACTGGAGTAAGTCAGGGTTGCTTTACATTCACAAACCTGGGTTGTCCTGTTTTTTATGGAAGACAAAAGAAGAGTTATTTTTAAGACTTGATTAGAAAGATTACAAAAAGGATGGCTATGTGGCAGAATAAATTGATAACATAGAGAGGAAGGTATGTTCTAATTGCACGTGTGCTATACTCTATGCTAGTATACTTATTATCTACTACAACCCACCAATAAGGGTAATAGACCAGTTTTCATAAACTATTTGCTATGGTTTTGGGGGGGACAATGCAACTGGAGCAAAGACTAGCACTGGGTGGCATGGGAGACAATGTGCTACCCCAAGAATGAAGGGGGACTAGG
This sequence comes from Solanum clarkiae, assembly GCA_011800125.2. Taxonomy (NCBI): domain Eukaryota; kingdom Viridiplantae; phylum Streptophyta; class Magnoliopsida; order Solanales; family Solanaceae; genus Solanum; species Solanum clarkiae. Next base: position 48,912 of record JAABOM020119272.1, on the reverse strand, counting down.
TTTCAGATCACTACAGGATATTTCCAAAGTATTATTTGCAAAATTATGGTGGATTTTTCGTACTTTAAAATCATCTCTATTGGGTTCATATGTATGGAATAAATACTATAAGAAGCTTATCCTATTATAACATCTGGAAGAGGGCCATCTAATGGATGGAGAAAGCTAATAATAGTTAAAGAAGAGGTGAAACATGACATATGGTAGAAAACCAATAAAGGAAACACAAGTTTCTGATTTGACAATTGGACAAAACTTGGGACTCTAAATTATATAGAATGGGAAAATGCAAGGCAAGAGGATTTGGAAGTGAACGATTTGTGTGTGGGAATACTTGGGATGAGTAGAAGCTACTTTCAAAGATATCACCAGAGATATTCGAACACATAATGGAGAGGAATAAGCTACCTGACATGTCACAAGGGGGTGATGTTATTTGGTGCATGGGATCATCACAAGGAGACTTCATTGTAAAATCTTCCTAGAGAATCATGAGAAGAAAACAAGAGGAAAGGAGTGATTATGTGTGATTATAGAGTAATAGGGTACCTTTCAAGAATATTTTCCTATAGAGAGTACGAAAAAGGAGAATCCTTACTTATGATCATCTAAAGAGGATGAGATTACAAATGGTACCTGACTGTTGGTGTTATGAGAGGCAAGTGGAAGAGACCATTGTACATATTTTCCTAACAACCCCATATCCAAAGAGCTATGGAGGTAGTTAGTTGATTTTTTTAGGTATTACAAAGGAAGGGGTACACTTGCAACAATTGATCATCACATAGTGGAAGCAGAATACTTTTACAAAATTGAAAGAAGTACATAAAGCAATGCCAGCATTTATAATGTGGACATTATGGAAGAGAAGGAATGACATCAAGCGTAGGACCAATACCATTTTCATGGATATGGTGATAAAAATTTAAGTTTTTGTAATGAATTTGGTTAAAACCTTATACCCATGGATAAGGTTAGAAGGCATTCGTTAGCCTAATGTGGTATATAAATTTTCCTATTACAAGCCAACTTTGTCTTATCATGGGGTAGTTTGGAAACCACCAGAGACAAACAATGAAATGCAATACAGACGGTGAATCTAAAGGGAAACCAGGTTTGAGCTCTTATGATTTTTGTTTAGAAATTCACAAGGTTATATGGTATATGCTAAGGCTAGAGGACTAGGGTACAATGCTTATATGGTAGCTGAGATGGATGGTATAGAAGAAGATTTGTTGGTTTGTCACAAAAGGACTTTAAGAGATATGGAGTTTGAAACAAATTCTTTATTCCTATATAAAATAATAAGGGGTCAGTGAAACGTTCCATGGGAATAAGTGGAGAATCTAGAAAGAGTTAGACAATATATGCTATTATAAAATGCACATATAACCTACATATTCAGAGAAGGGAATAATATAGTTGATTTGTTAGCTAATGAAGTTGTAGAGACACAACAAATAAAGGAATAGAACCATTCATGGAATTACAAAGTAATATCAATAAGTAGGTAAACCTGGACAAGGCACAAATTTCAATATTAAGCATTAGAACCAGGAGGATTAATAGTACAGAGTTATAATTACACAAGGGGTAAAGAGTGCACACATAAATCAAGAGAGCATATTTGTGGTTGTAGCATAGAAGCAAAAGGAAGAATTTACAATCTAGAAATTAGTAAAGTTTGTCTATTAGAGGACTTTACAACTACTTAAACGGAAAATAGACTCGATGTCACAGACCTAGAATGTAACACCCATCATGCACTTAGAAATTTTCCATAATTATAATTTTCATATATCTCAAAAATCGTGTGTGATTTCGAAAATTTGATTTCATATTCTTGATCAGGGGGAAAAATTGAGTCGGAAATGGGTATAACCCGGATTTTAGAAGACCCATAGTAATAAATAATTTTTGCTTATTTCTTGATTTCCAGTGTGCTTTCGCACCCCTGGCGCGACACAACCTGGGCGTGAACTAGCACAAAATGGTCTTCACATTTGGTCTGCATCGCGGACTGAACGCGGACCAGTATAAGTTTTTCCTCAGTTCCTTGTTTCGTCCAAGGGCCGTTGGGTAAGACCCAATGTCTATTTAAATATGAAATCTTCCATACATAGTCATTTTTCAACACTAGAACTCATAGAACCCTCTCTAAAACCTCTCCAAGACTTTATTAAATCTCTCAATCAAATTCAAGGATTTCAAGCTCAATTTTGCAACTCAAGAACCCATCTCAAGCTTCAAGTTTCCCCCAACTCGATTTCAAGAAAATCCAAGTTTGAGCTATATGGGTCATCAACCTTCTCTTTTTATGAAAATTGCATGATTTCAAATTGTATTACTCATGGGTATCTCTTATTATGAATTATGAACGTAAATTATGGTAGGGTTTATCAAGTATTGATCGATTATGCATGAATATTTATATTAACCTCACACTATGAGTTGATTTATATCTAATGAAGCTATGCATGATGTGAATTATGAGAACTACGAACTATTGTGAATTTTGAGATGAATTTTAAGATGCCCTAAATGAGGATTTTACTACACTATTGGTGGATTGATTTGAATTGATTTTACTCCTTCTTGTTATACCTTTGAGTTGCATAATTTTGAAAAAGTATCATGAACCCACCATGTATTTGATTAAATTACATGACAAGATTTCTCAAGTTGTTGACGAACTATTGCATAATTTACAAGTCAAGTGATTTCATGATGATTAAAGGCTTCCAAGCATGTATTAGATTCATGAAAGGTATCTATAATTCTACAAGTGATAAGTTGAGCCCTTTTCATGATTTTATCCTTTTGTGAGCTATTCATATCTAGTTAAGGGATAAAGCATGATTATTATTTTACCCTCATGTTCAAGTTCAAGCTAAGCTCACTAGAAGAGGTCAAGCATGTTAATGAGCTACTCGTTTCATGTTATCATGTCTTTTCCAAGTTACGTATGTTATTATTAATGTTATGGTTATTTCAAGTATTTCGTGGAATTAGACTTAGCATCGATTGAGGCCTAAGATGGGGGATTAACTCAGAGGTTTTTTATATAAAGTCTTTAGTGTCTAAACTACGTGTCACTATAGGATGATATTATTTCCCTAAAAGGGTTTTCCTAGTTGATCCATCTAGTTCATGTTATCATATTTTATTTACCTTGGCACGTAGACCAAACTTCGCTGGAGGGTGTCATGCCCGGTCACCTTATCGAGGGGTGGTCATGCCTAGTCACCTCACTAAGGGGGCATCATGCCTTGGATTCCAAGTAGCAGCTCACTTAGTCTATGTCAGTTATGGTCTCCTCCCATATATGTATGACATATTATGCAAGTTACATGTTCTAAATACATGTTTTATTACAAGAATTAATCATATATGTTATATTGAGATTATATCCATTGCCTATATGTATGCATTTTGAATATTAGGGCTTATGTCTTTGTTGCATTGCACCATGCATACTTTGTACATTCCAAGTACTAATGCCTACTCTATACCTACATGATATTACCATGTAGGGACCGGAGCTCCTACTGATCACCCTTCTCCACGTGCCTAGTGCAGTTATTGAAGAAAGCTTTTGGTAAGTCCTCAACTTTGAGGACAATATGTACATTATTCATGTTGAGATTTGTTCCTTATGTTAGATACTTATATCATTAAGGTGAGCCCAGGAAGTATTTTGGCCCGCGCTCTATTCTGAAGTAGAGGTGTTATTGGATACTATGTTGCATATGCTTATGAGCTCGACTCATCTTATCCTATTATGAATATGAAAGACTTTACTTAGCCCTGCTTTACTTTTTTTAAAAATACATGACTCTTGTTATTGTATTATTTAGCTTCCGCAACTTAGCATGTGTACATGATACGCTAAGAGACATTTGTGGTTTGTCTCTGGACATCCCATTCGTCGAGTCATGTCTAGGCCCTAGGCTTGGATCATGACAAGCTTGTTATCAGAGCACTAGTTTGTTAATGTTCCTCAAAACTCCAACACACCACGTCAATTATAGTCTTATTCATTGAAACGACCCCAAAAAGTGGTCAAAAATGTGCCTCGAAAGTGCTCAAAATTGTAATTTTCATATATCTCATAATCTATTAGTGATATCAAAAATCCAACTCATATTCTTATTCAAAGTGCAATTAAGTGGGCAATGGATCTAACCCCAATTTTAGGACAACCATAGAAAAAATTGATTTTCCTAAGTTTGCACAAAACAGTGGAGGTGCGGGATGGTACTGCGACGCGGACCTATGTATTTTGTTGCCAATTTTCTCACTTTGGTCCAAGGCTTTGGATCTTGGGCCTAAGCCTTCCAATGAGTAAAAGCACTCATGCTTACATATTTCAGCATCATATCATACAAGTCATTCCTCAATACTCTCTCAAACACTTAGACAAATATTTCAGTCAAAATTCAAGTGCCAAATCTCATTCTGAATCTTAAGGAATTCACTCAAGTTTAAAGTTCTCATCTCAATCTTCTTCAAGGAATTCTCCAAAGTTAAGGTATGTGGGTTTCAGCCATTTGGTCCTTTCGCCTATGGTTCCCAAGCTTCCTTTTTACTTAAATTGCATGTTTCTAAGTTGATTTACTTATGGGTTTTACTTATCATGAATTTGACTATGAACTAAGTTGGGGTTTAATAAAAGTGTGACTATTTAAGCTTGTTTCAAGCTATGGATCGATGATATATCTTTAGACTTGATGAAGGGTTTTGATATATATTGCATGATGGGTATTACCAAGTGTTGGTGGGTTCATTTACTTCAAGTTTTCTTGCATGGATTCACTCTTGAATTGCATGGTTTTACACTAGCAGTACACACCCGCCAAGTGTTTGATAAAATGTCTGATTTTAGATTCTTGAACTAATGATGATCTATTGTATGACCTATGACTTAAGTAACTTTATAATGATGAAAGAAAGGTATATGTTTATTGCTTTCATAGAAAGGGTCTGTAGTGTTGTGAGTTGACCATAACCAATTGAGGGGTTGATACCTCAATTACCTCAGATGGTAGTGGTATGCCATCAACAAATTGAGGGGTTGATACCTCAATCACTTTGTATGGGCGTGGTCATGCCCATTAACTAATTAGGGTTGATTCTTCAATCACTTGTGACGGGGGTGGTCGTGCCATCAACCAATTGAGGGTTTGATACCTCAATCACCATGGATGGTAGGGTATAACAACCATTAACAAATTAAGGGTTTGATTCCTCAATCACTTCCAAGGGGTGGTCTACCGTAGATTCCAAGTATCAATCACTTCCAAGGTGTTGTTAATGATGATGGTCTCTTTCTGCACATGTAATATATTCCATATAAGCATGTTTTGCTTCAAGAATCATTCATACATGTCATTTTGTGATTGTGCTATCTATTGTTTATAATATTACATTTTACCTGTGTTGCCTATCTCTTATTGCAGTGCATCATACATACCTAGTATATTCAAATATACTAACACGTGCACTATACCTACATGATATTACCATCTAGGAACTGGAGCTTCTCACGATCATCCACTTCCTCCCCGTGGCTAGTACTATCTTCTCAAAGCAAGTTTGGTGAATCCTCAACTCCGGGATGATATCTCTTGGTCTCATGTTATGTAAAGACTTTCATTATCTAATTATATGCTTTTTTCTATGAGGGTGAGCCCGGAAGGTTGTCCTGCCCCCCGCTCTTATCTATGTATTAGAGGTGTTGTTGGAATATTATGATATATTAATGCTATGCCATTGGCTTGTAATGTTTCTATGGTGTCAACAATATCCCTTAGCCCTATATTCCATTTTTACTATCTCTTATTGTTGTTTTATTGATTCTACGACTAAGGATGTATAACAATATGCTAAGAAGCTGGTTTGGGATCCCTCCGGATTCTCCATTCGTCGTTTCACGTCTAGGACTTAGGCTTAGGTCGTGAAAAACTTGGTATCAGAGCCCTAGGTTGTTAATGGTCCTCAGCATCCAACACACTATGTTGATTATAGTATTATTCATGGTTGTGTTGTGCACCACAACTATGAGTAAGAGGCTATGAGATATTTTAGGAAATGTTCCCCTTCTTCATGATCTATGTCGTTCTATAGAAGTTAGGTAAGATTTCCTTCTAACTAATGTTCTTTGCTATTTTTATATAATGCCTAACACAAGAGGATGAAGAGCCCGTACTCCTGAAGAACAACTAGTTCATAGATAGCTCTGGGATGCTCTCACCTTGCTAGCTCAAGCCATGGCTACTCAAGGCAATCAAGGAACCAAGCCCCTCATTCTCCTACTTTAGCAACTCTGGTGAGGAACTTTATGAGGATGAACCCACCGGAGTTCAATGGGTCTAAAGTGGATGAAGACCCTTAAGAATTTATTGATGAGATATACAAGGTGTTGGCTATCATAAGTGTAAGATCAGAAGAGAAGGCAGGGTTGACGGCTTACCAAATCAAGGGGGTGGCTCAAATATGGTACACTCAATGCAAGGCAGAGAAGGGAACAACAATGTGATTCTATAGGATTTTAAGGTGGCTTTCCTTAATCGATTCTTCCCCATTGAGCTTAGGGAGGCCAAAATGATGGAGTTTACGATTTTGAAGCAAGGATATATGAGTGCGAGGGAGTATGCCCTTAAGTTTAACCAACTCTCTAAATATGCTCCACACTTAGTTGCCGACAAGAGGTCTAGAATGACTATATTTGTGATGGGTGTATCCAATTTGGTTAATAAGGAGTGTCGTGCCACAATATGGATTAGTGACATAATGTCGAACAATTAGAGGGGAAGAAGTTGAGAAAAAGAAGGGGTAATGAGGCCAAGAGGGCTTGTTTTGATTGTAAGTTCCAAATTCACAAGGATGGCCAGTTTCATCAAGGCCAAGGGTCTTCTGATGCTCCTGATAGAAGGTTGGCCAATGACTACCCAAGGGCCCAAGGTGATGGTGGTGTGGTGCCCAATGCTATCTGTCCAAAGTGTGGCAGGGGAAATAGTAGCCCCTGTTTGAAGGACACCAATACTTGTTTTGGTTGTGGTGGAGTGGGGCATAAGGTGATATATTGTCCACGTAATTGCAATAAGGGTAAGGATGTTCGTCCACAAGGTTGGGTTACAAATGCGGTTCCTTTGGGAAGAGGAGGCCAACAAGGTGGTGAGCTAAGGCAGAATCGATTTTATGCTCTTCAAGGGAGGCAAGGGGTAGATGAGGTGCTTGATGGAATCACCGGTATGTTAAAAGTCTTTGATTTTGATGTGTATATATTGATACACTCGAGTGCCACTCTTTCTTTTGTTACTCCTTTTGTTGACAAAAAGTTTCATGTTGAGCCCGAATTGTAGTGTGAGTTTTATGAGGTACCTACTCCCATTGGTGCATCTATTGTTGCTATAGAGGTCTATAAAAATTGTCCCATTGGCATCTTGCATAAAATATTTCCTTGTGATCTTGTTGAGCTGGATATGGTGAATTTTGATATCATTCTTGAAATGGATTGGTTACATGCATATTATGCCTCTATTGATTGTAGAACCCAAATGAACCTATCCATGAGTGGTAGAGTCATGATGTGGTGGTCAAGGGTAGGTTTATTTCTTGCATTAAAGCCCAAAGGTTGATCCCTAAGAGGTGTATCTATCATCTTGTGAGAATTAGGGATGTTGAGTGTAAAGTTCTTCCCATAGAGTTGGTTCCAGTGGTTAATGAGTTCCTAGATGTCTTCACTAGTGAACTTCCCGGTGTTCCTCCTGAAAGGGAAATAGATTTTGGCATATATTTCCTTCCCGATACTAAACCTATTTCTATTCCTCCTTATCGTATGGCCCCAGCAGAGTTAAAAGAGCAATTAAAGTATTAGCTGGAGAAGGGTTTTATTAGGCTAAGCCAATCACCTTAGAGTACACCAGTGTTGTTTGTGAAGAAGAAAGATGGTTCTCTTAGAATGTGCATTGATTACCGGCAACTTAATAGAGTCACTATAAAGAATAAATACCCTCTACCAAGGATCGATGATCTATTTGACCAACTTCAAGGGGCTAGTGATTTCTCTAAGATTGATCTTTGGTCTGGTATCATCAAGTGAAAGTTAAGGGAGTGGGATATCCCCAAGACGGCCTTTCGGACAAGGTATGGGCATTCTGAATTTGTGGTTATGTCTTTTGGGTTGACCAATACACCGGCTATCTTCACGGATCTTTTGAATAAGGTTTTCAAACCCTACCTTGATTGATGATGTTTTGATCTATTCCCATAGTGAGTAGGATAATGTGAGCCATTTAAGGGTGGTGTTGCGAAAATTGAGGGAAGAGAAGTTGTATGCTAAGTATGAGAAGTGTGAGGTTTGGTTGAAAAAGGTTGCCTTTCTAGGTCATTTGGTGTTGGGTGATGGTATAAAGGTGGATACTAAAAAGATAGAAGTGATTAGAAATTGGCCTAGACCTTTAACTCTATCGGACATTAGAAGCCTCTTGGGCTTAGTGGGTTACTATCGGAGGTTTGTAAATGGGTTCTCATCTATTGCTTCTCTTAGGACTAAGTTGACCCAAAAGCAGGCTATGTTTGAGTGGACCAATGAATGTGAAAAGAGTTTCCAAACTTTGAAGGATAAGGTTGTCTCCGTTCTTATCTTGTTTCTACAGGAAGTGTTTGAGGGTTTGTTGTGTATTGTGATGCCTCTCGAATCAGTTTGGGTTATGTTTTGATGCAAAATGGTAAGCTGATAGCCTATGCTTCTAGACAACTCAAGGTGCATGAAAAGGATTATCCTACCCATGATCTTATAGTAGACGTTATGGTTTTTTCTTTGAAAATTTGGCATCATTATTTGTACGAGGTGCATGTTGATGTGTTTACCAATCATAAGAGTCTCCACTATGTGTTCACTCAAAAAGATCTCAACTTGAGAAAAAGAAGGTGGTTAGAACTTCTTATGGATTATGACTTGAGTGTATATTATCATCCTGGTAAGGCTAATATTGTATTTGATGCTTTTAGTAGCATGTCTATGGGTAGCCTAGCTCATGTTGATGATAGGGACAAAGAGATGGCTAGAGAGGTCCATCGGTTGGATAGATTGGTGGTTCGGTTGGAAAAGATTGATAATGGTGGTATTGTGGTTATTGATGGTTCAAAATCTTCCTTGATTGATGAGGTAAAAGCAAAGCAAGATCTTGATCCCTCCTTGTTAGAATTGAAGGCCTTGGTGAGAGAGGACAAGTTGGAGGTTTTCTCCCAAGGGGGAGATGGTGCCCTTAGGTACCAAGGTAGGTTGGGTGTGCCTTGTGTGAATGACTTAAGAAGGAGGATTCTTGATGAGGCTCATAATTCTTCTTATTCTATTCACCCTCGTTTCTACCAAGATGTATAGAGATTTGAGGGATGTGTTTTGGTGGGGAGGTATGATGAATGAAATTTCCAAATTTGTATCCAGTTGTCATAGCTGGCAACATCTCAAAGCCGAACCCTAAAGGACGGGTAGCCTACCCCAAGACATAGTGATTCCTACTTGGAAGTGGGAGGAAGTAAACATGGATTTTGTTGTTGGGTTGCCTAAGACTAGGAAGGGTTTTGATTCTATTTGGGTTGTGGTTGATAGAATGACAAAGTCGGCTCATTTCCAATCAGTTAAGACTACTTATAGGGCCAATTATTATCCTAGGTTGTACATTCATGAATTGGTTAGATTGCACGTGGTGCCCTTGTCTTTCATATCAGATCGTGGTGCTCAATTCACTTCACATTAATAGAGGTTCTTCCAAATAGGTCTTGGTACCAAGGTTAAGCTTACTGCGGCCTTTCACCCTAAAACGGATGGCCAAGCCAGAAGAACCATCCAAAATCTTGAGGATATCCTTAGGATTTGTGTATTGGTGTTTCAGGATAGTTGGAATGATCATCTTCCATTGTTTGAGTTTGCTTATAATAATAGCTATCATTCTAGCATTGGTATGGCTACTTTTGAGGCCCTCTATGGTAGATGTTGTAGGTCCCCAAGTGGGATTGTTTGAGGTAGGAGAAATGGCATTGTTGGGACCAAATCTGGTCATGGAGTCTATGGAGAAGGTAAGGTTTATTAGGGAAAGGTTGAAAATAGCCCAAAATCATGAAAAGTCCTATGCCGATGTGAGGAGAAGGGAGTTTGAATTTAAAATTGGGGATTAGGTTTGTTTGAAGGTCTCACCCATGAAGTGTGTGGTTCGTTTTGGTAAAAAATTTAAATTGAGTCCAAGATATGTGGGTCCTTATAGGGTGTTGAGGAAGATTGGTAAGGTGGCCTATAAGTTAGAGTTGCCTAGTGAAATGGAGTTGGTTCATCCGATTTTTCATGTGTCCATGTTGAGGAAATGTGTGGGTGACTCGAATGCTATTGTCTCATTGGATGTTGTAGGTGTTGTTGAAGATAACTTGACTTATCAAGAGGTTCTAATAGAGATCTTGGATAGAAAATGAAGAGGTTGAGGAACAAGGATGTGGTTTCTGTTAAGGTCCTTTGGAGGATTCAACAAGTCGAAAATGCCACATGGGAAGTTAAGGCAGACATGAAAAAATGATATCATATCTTTTCCATTATACTCAAGACTATGGTACTAATTCTAAGTTCTCTATGTGATTTCAAGTCTTATGTTTGAGCCCTTATATCATTTTCATGTATTCATGTTTATGTTGACAAGTCCACGGTGATTTTGACCCTTATATTGAGATTTTTGAAAGTGATGTTTAAGTGCATTGTTTCTTCTTGTGTGGGATGAGATTATCTTGCTTACTTCTCTTATATGCATTCCTTTTACATTCGGAGATGAACTTTTCCAAGGGGGAGATGTTGAAATGACCCGAGAAACTGCCCGAAAATGTGCCTTGAAAGTGTCTGAAATCATGATTTCCATATATCTCAAAATCCATGTGTGATATCAAAAATTTGACTTCATATTCTTGTTCAGGGGAAATTGAGTGGGAGATGTGTTTAACCCCAATTTTAGAGCAACCGTAGTAAAATTTAATTTTCCCAAGTTTGCATAAAATGGTGGAGGTGCGTCTTGGTACCACGACGCGGACACATTGCGGACCTATGTATTTTGTTTCCAGCTTCCTCACTTCGTTCCAAGGCTTTGGGGTCTTGAGCCTAAGCCTTACCATGCATAAAAACACTTTACTTAGCCATACTTCAACACTATATTATACAAGACATTTCCCGATACTCTCTCAAATACTTAGACAAATATTTCACTCAAAATTCAAATGTCAAATCTCATTCGGATCTTAAGGAATTCACTCAAGCTTCAAGTTCTCATCTCAATCTTCTTCAAGGAATTTTCCAATGTTAAGATATATGGGTTTCAACCATTGGGTACTTTCACCCATGGTCTCTAAGTTTCCTTTTTACTTAAATTGCATATTTCTAAGTTGATTTACTTATGGGTTTTACTTATCATGAATTTGACTATGACCTAAATTGGGGTTTCATAAAGGTGTAACTATTTAAGCATATTTTGATCTACGAATCTATGATCTATCTTGAGATTTGATGAAGGGTTTTAATGTATATTGCATTAGGGTATTAGCAAGTGTTGGTGGGTTGAGTTACTTCAAGTTTTCTTGCATGGATTTACTCTTGAATTTTATGGTTTTAAACTAGCATTACACACCCGCCAACTGTTTTATAAAATGTCCGGTTTTGAGTTCTTGAGCTAATGATGATCTATTGTATGACCTATGACTTGAATGATTTTATTATGATGAAAGGAAGGTATATATTTGTTGATTTCATGGAAAGTATCCATAGTTTTGTGAGTTGACCATTACCAATTGAGGGGTTGATACCTCAATCACCTCGGATGTGGGTGGTATGTTATCAACCAATTATGGGTTTGATACCTCAATCACTTTAGATGGGGGGGTTTTCATGCCCATCAACCAATTGGGGGTGTTTATTCCTCAATTACTTGGGATGGGGGTGGTTATGACATCAACCAATTGATGGGTTGATACCTCAATAACCAGGGATGATAGGGTGTAACAACCATCAACCAATTGAGGGGTTGATTCATCAATCACTTCCAAGGGGTGGTCTACCTTGGATTCCAAGTATTAAATTTGCTTCGTTTATAATGATGTTCTCTTCCTACACATGTAATATGTTCTTTATAAGCATGGTTTACTTCAAGCATCATTCATACATGTCATATTGTTATTATGCTATCCATTGCTTATGATATAGCATTTTGCCTATGCCTATCTCTTGTTGCATGGTATCCTACATACTTAGTACATTCAAACGTACTCACACATACTCTATGCCTACATGATGTTACCATGTAGGAATCCGAGCTTGTCATGATCATCCACTTCCTCCCGGTGGCTAGTACTATCTTTTCAAAGCAAGTTTTGGTGATTCCTCAACTCTGGGATGATATCTGTCGTTCATATGTTATATAAAGACTCTCATTATCTAATTGTATGGTTTCGACTATGAGGGTGAGCCTGAAAAGCTGTCTTGGCCCCCACTCCTCTCTATATATTAGAGGTGTTATTGGAACCTTATGATATATTAATACTATGCCACTATCTTGTTTTGTTTCTATGGTATCAAGAATGTCCCTTAGCCTCCTATTCCCTTTTTACTATCTGTTATTGTTGTTTAATTTCTTCCGAGACCAAGGATGTGTAACGATATGCTAAGAGGCTTGTTTGGGGTCCCTTCTGGTTCCCCATTCTCCATGTCACGTCTAGGCCCTAGGCTTGGGTTGTGACATTCATGGTTGTGAAGTTCTCCACAACTATGAATAGGAGGCTATGAGGCATTTTAGTAAATGTTTCACTTCTTCGTGATCTATGTCATGCTTTAGGTGTAAAGATAAGGCTTTCCCCCCTAACGAATGCTCTTTTGCTCTTCTAGATCATGCCGCAACAAAGAGGAAGACTAAGGAGAGATCGTACACCCGAGGAGCAATCAGCCCCTCCCACTCCTCAAGCTCCTCAAGATGGAGGGGTGGCCCAAGATGAGTTCTAGAATGCTATCACTATGTCTGCCCATGCTACGAATAACCAAATAAACCATGGCATCCAAACTCCTTATGGTCTTACTCCTGCCTCAAGGGTGAGAGATTTCACAAGGATAATCCCTCAGAGTTTCATGGGTCCAAGGCATAGGAGGATCCCCAAAAGTTCATCAATGAGGTGTATAAGGTGCTATCTATTACAGGGTAAATTCGAAAGAGAAGGCGGAATTAGCGGCCTACCAACTCAATGGTATGCCCCAAATTTGGTTTGCTCAATGGAAATCGGAGATGAGAAAGGATGATGCTATTCCTTGGAAAGAGTTCAAAGCCACCTTTCTCAACTGTATCTTCCCTATTGAGTTAAGAGAAGCTAAGATGATGGACTTAATGAATCTTAAGCAAGGTTCCATGAGTGTGAGGGAGTATGCCCTCAAGTTCAACAAGCTCTCAAAGTGTGCTCCTCATTTAATTGCCGAAGCTAGATCAAGGATGAACAATTTTGTGTAGGGGTGTCCGACTTGGTGAATGAAGAGTGTAGTACCACTATGCTAGTGCGTGATATTGACATGTCTCCATTCATAGTGAGTGATATTGACATGTCTCCATTCATGACATATGCCGAACAACATGAGGTGGAGAAACTTAGGAAGGAAAGAAGTGGGGGGGTCCAAGAGAGCTTGATTTGAGGGTGAATTCCAAGGTACCACGGGTGGCCGTTCCCTACAATGCCATAATTTCCAAGGCCAAGGGTCATCCAATGCTCCTATCAAGAGGTTTGTTAGTGATGGTGTCTCTAACCAAAGGTTTCAAGGTGGCAATAGTGGGATGACTAATCCTAGGTGGAAAAATTGTGGGAGAAACCATGGTGGTCCATGTTTGAAGAACTCTAATGCTTGCTTTTGTTGTGGTGAAGTGGGTCACAAGGTTGTTGATTGTCCACATGCTCAACACAATGGTAGAGATGTTCGTCCTCAAGGCCAAGGTGCTAATGTGGATCAAAGGGCAAAGGGAGGCCAACAAGGGGGTACTTCAACATAAAATAGGTTCTATGCTCTTCAAGGAAGGTAAAGAGTGGATGAGGTGGTGATGTTGTTACCAGTATGTCAAAGGTTTTTATTATAATGTGTATACTTTGATAGATTTGGGTGTCACACTTTCTTTCATTACTCCTTTTATTGCCAATAAGATTCATGTGTGTCCCGAATTATTGTGTGAACCTTATCAAGTCTATACCCCCGTTGGTGAGTCCATCATTACTAAATGAGTCTGTAGGGATTGTCCCATGTCCATATTTCACAAAGTCTTTCCTTATGATTTTGTTGATTTTGACATGGTGGATTTGATATTATTCTTAGGATGGATTGGTTACATGCATATCATGCTTCCATTGATTATAGGACCTGTATGTGAGATTTCAATTACCTAATGAACATATTCTTGAGTGGGAAAGTTATAATATGGTGGTCAAGGGTAGATTCATTTCTCATCTTAAAACCTAAAAATTGATTTCTAAGGGCTGCATTTACCATCTTGTATGGGTTAGGGATGTTGAGTCTAAAGTCCTTCCTATTAAGTTGGTTCTGGTGGTCAATGAGTTTCTTGATGTCTTTCCCAATAAGCTTCCCCTTGTTCCTCCAGAAAGGGAAATAGTCTTTGATATAGACCTCCTCCCCAATACACAATCAATTTCCATTCCCCCTTATCGTATGGCCCCAGCGAAGTTGAAGGATCAACTGAGGAATTTGTTGGAGAACGGTTTCATAAGGCCTAGAAAGTCACCATGGGGTGCACCGATGTTGTTTGTAAAGAAAAAGGATGGGTTCCTTAAAATGTGCATTGATTACTGGCAACTTCATAGAGTCACTGTAAAGAACAAGTATCATCCACCAAGGATTGATGACTATTTTGATCAACTACAATGGGCTAGTCACTTTTCTAAGATTGATCTTTGGTTCAAATACCACCAAGTGAGGGTGAGGGAGTGTGATATTCCCAAGATGGATTTTCGAACTAGGTATGCGCATTTTGGATTTGTGGTAATGTCTTTTTGCGTGACTAATTCATTAGTAATATTTATGGATCTCATGAATAGGTTCTTTAAACCCCACCTTGATATGTTCGTGGTGGACTTTATTGACGATATATTGATTTATTCCCGGAGTGAGGAAGAATATGTGAATCACTTGAGGGTGGTGTTGCAAATTTTGAAGGATGAGAGGTTATTTGCCAAATATGAAAAGTGTGAATTTTGGTTGGAGCAGGTTGCATTCCTAGGGCATGTGGTGTCAGGTAATGGCATCAAAGTGGACCTTAAGAAGACAAAGGTGATAAGGAATTAGCCTAGGCCCTTGACTCCAACGTAATTAAGAGTTTCTTTGGTTTGGTGGGTTACTATCGGAGGTTTGTGAATGATTTCTCTTCTATTGCTTCCCCTATGACAAAGTTGGCCCAAAATAAGGCAAAATTTTTTTGACCAATGAATGTGAAAAGAGTTTTCAAACTTTTAAAGACAAGCTTATCTCCGCTCCTATTTTGGCTTTACCGGAAGGGTTAGAAGGGTTCGGTTTATTGTGATGCCTCAAGGATTGGTTTAGGATGTGTTTTGATGCAAAATGGAAAAATTATAGCATATGCCTCTAGACAACTTAAGGTGCATGAGCGAAATTATCCCACCTATGTCCTTGAATTGTGGGTCATGGAGATTGCTTTGAAAATTTGGAGTCATTGTTTATATGGGGTTCATGTAGATGTGTTTACCAACCACAACAGTCTCCAGTATGTGTTAACATAAAAAGATCTTAACTTGAGCCAAAAGAGGTGGAGAACTCCATAAAGATGATGACATGAGTGTGTATTATCATACTGGGAAAGCTAATGATGTAGCCAATGCTCTAAGTAGAGTGTCCACAGGTAGTCTAGCTCATATTGATGTTGGTAACAAGAAGGTGGAAAGAGAAGTTCACCAGTTAGCTAGGTTGGGGGTTAGGTTGAGTGATGTTGAAAGTGGTGGTGTAGTGGTAATTGATGGTTCTAAATCTTCATTGATTGAGGAAATCAAGTCAAAACAAGACCTTCACCTCACCTTTCTCGAATTGAAGGCTTTGGTAAAGGACGGTAAAGTGGAGGTTTTCTCCCAAGGTGAAGATAGTGGCCTTAG
Organism: Solanum clarkiae; assembly: GCA_011800125.2. NCBI lineage: Eukaryota > Viridiplantae > Streptophyta > Magnoliopsida > Solanales > Solanaceae > Solanum > Solanum clarkiae. The sequence continues at coordinate 32,739 of JAABOM020119272.1, read as the reverse complement.
GTACCAAGGTAAGTTATGCATGCCAAATGTTAATGACTTGAGGGAGTTGATTTTGAAGGAAGCCCATAATTCATTCAATTTTGTTCACCCAGTTTCACAAAAATGTATAGAGACTTGAGGGAGGTGTATCGGTGGGGTGGTATGGAGAGGGATACAGCCAAGTTGTATATTCAAGCGTTGGTTAGATTGCATGGAGTACCCTTGTCTATCATATTGGATCGCGGTCCTCAATTCACTTCTCATTTTTGGAGATCCTTCCAAAAGGGTCTTGGTACCAAGGTCAAGCTTAGCACGGCTTTTCATCCTCAAACGGATGGCCAAGCCGAAAGGACTATCAAAATTCTTGAGGATATGCTTACGACTTATGTTTAGGAGTTTAAGGCTAGTTGAGATGAACATATTCAACTTATTGATTTTGCTTACAACACTACCATTCTAGCATTGACATGGCTCCATTTGAAGCTTTATATGGTAGGCGTTGTAGATCCCCGATTAGGTGGTTTGATTTAGGGGAGATGGCTTTGTTAGGCCCACATTTGGTTATGGAAGCTTTGAAGAAGGTGAGGTTAATAAAGGAGAGGTTGAAGACGGCTCAAAGTAGACAAAAGTCTTATTCCGATGTACAGAGAAGAGACCTTGAGTTTAATGTCAATGATTGGGTTTACTTGAAGGTATCACCCATGATCGGTGTGGTCTGGTTTGGCAAGAAAGGGAATTGAGCCCAAGGTTTTTGGGACCTTATAGAATTTCGAGGAAAGTTGGTAAGGTTGCCTACGGATATGAACACGATTCATCCGGTCTTCCATATGTCTATGTTAAGGAAGTGTAAGGGTGACCCAAGTGCTATGAGCCCTTAGAGGTTGTGGGTGTTATGGAAGATAACTTGACCTATGAGGAGGTCCTAGTGGAGATATCTGATAGGCAAGTGAAAAGGTTGAGAAACAAAGATGTATCATCCATCAAGGTCATTTGGAGGAATCAACAAGTTGAAAGTGCCACATGGGAAGCCGAGGCAGACATGAAAAAGCAATATCCATATCTCATCCACTCTACACAAGCTAAAGGAAATAAATTAAGTCCCATCTATGATTTCAAGTCTTAAGTTTCAACCCTTATGTAATTTTTGCATATATTCATGTTCATGGTATCAGGTTTATGGTGATTTTCGACATTCATGTTGAGACTTTTTGAAATGATGTTTAAGTGCATTTATTACATTCATGTTGGGTTGAAAGCTTCATAATTACTTTTGTTATGCATGTTTGTTTGTCATTCGAGGATGAATATTCTCAAGTGGGAGATTTTGAAACACCCCTCATATGCTCCGGAATGCCCCATAATCATAATTTCCATATATCTCAAAAACCATGCATGATTTCGGAAATCCAACTTTATATCTTGATCAGTGATCAAAATTGAGTGGGAAATGGTTATAACCTGGATTTTTAGAAGACCTATAGTGAAAAATAATTTTTGCTAATTTTTTGATTTCTAGTGTGCGTCCGCGCCCCAGGCGTGACCCAACCTGGGTGTGGACTAACACAAACTGGTATACGCATTTGATCTGCATTGCGGACTAGTGTAAGTTTTTCCTCAGTTTCTTGTTTCGTCCAAGGGCATTTGTGTAATGACCCAATGCCCATTTAAATGTGAAATCTTCCATACTTAGCCCATTTTCAACTCTAGAACTCAAAAAAACCTCTCTAAAACCTCTCCAAGACTTTATCTAATCTCTCAATCAAATTCAAGGATTTCAAGCTCAATTTTGGAAATTAAGAACCCATCTCAAGCTTCAAATTTCCCCCAACTAAATTTCAAGAAAATGCAAGTTTGAGGTATGTGGGTCTTCATCCATGGGTCCTTTCATCCATGGAGCCCAACCTTCTCTTTTAATGAAATTTATATGATTTCAAGTTGTATTATTCATGAGTATCTCTTATTACGAATTGTGAACATAAATTATGATGGAGTTTATCAAGTATTGATCTATTATGCATGAATATCTATATTAACCTCACACCATGAGTTGATTTATATCTATTGAAGTTATGTATGATGTGAACTATGAAAACTACAAACTACTGTGAATTTTGAGATGAATTTCAAGATACCCTAAATGAGGGTTTACTACACTATTGGTGGGTTTATTTGAATTGGTTTTACTCCTTCTTGTTATACCCTTGAGTTGCATGATTCTGAAAAAGTGTCATGAACCCATCATGTGTTTGATGAAATTATATGACAAAAATTCTCAAATTGATGATGAATTATTGCATGATTTATAAGACAAGTGATTTCATGATGATTAAGGGCTTCCAAGCATGTATTAAATTCATGAAAGGTATCTATGATTCTACAAGTGACATGTTAAGCCCTATTTCATGATTTTATCCTCTTGTGAGATATTCATGCTAAGTTGATGGATTACGAATGATAATTATTTTACCCTCATGTTGAAGTTCAAGTTCAAGTTAAGCTCACTAGAAGAAGTCAAGTATGTTAATAAGCTACTCATGTCATGTTATCATGTCTCTTATAAGTTACTCATGTTATTATTAAAGTTATTATTGTTTCGTGTATTCCGTGGGCTTCGCTAGTGGATCCATATAGTTCATGTTATCATGTTTGGTTTACCTTGGAAAGTAGACCATACTTTGCCGGGGGTGTGTCATGCCCGGTCACCTTATCGAGGGGGTGTCATGCCTCGTCACCTCACCAAGGGGGTATTATTCCTTGCATTCCAAGTAGTGGCTCACTTGGTCTATGTCAGTTAAGGTCTCCTCCCACATTTGTATAATATATTATGCAAGTTACATATTTTACATGCATGTTTTATTATAAGCATTGATCATATATGTTATATTGAAATTATATCTATTGCCTATATGTATGCATTTTGAATATTATGGCCTATATCTTTGTTGCATTGCACCGTGCATACTTAGTACATTCCAAGTACTAATGCATACTTTATGCCTACATGATATTACCATGTAGGGACCGGAGCTCCTATCGATCATCCTCCTCCATGTGCCTAATGCGGTTCTTGAAGAAAGCTTTTGGTGAGTCCTCAACTCCAAGGACATACCTTCATGCTATGTTAGGACTTGTTCCTTATGTTAGATACTTGCAATATGAGGGTGAGCCCAGGAAGTGTCTTGGCCCTCGTTCCATTCTAAAGTAGAGGTGTTGTTGGATACTATGTTGTATATGCTTATGAGCTCGATTCTTCTTATCCTATTATGATTATGAAAGACATCCCTTAGCCCAAAATACTTGACTCTTGTTATTGTCTTATTTAGCTTCTACAAACAAGGATGTGTACATAATATGCTAAGAGGCTTGTTTCGGTTATTTCTGGACTTTCCATTTACTGTGTCATAATTAGGCCCTAGGATTAGGTCGTGAACAGAACAATTCCTAAGACTCTTATGCGACACTTGTCATTTTTCTCACGAATTTTTTATGATTTTGCAAATATGAGTAAGCCTTTTCAACTTGATCACTAATGTAATGCTATATTAAAATGACAAGAGAGATTTAGAAAGAAGACTTTTATATTGCTTTGGAAGATTTCCTTACAATTTCTGAATGGATGGAAAAGTAAATGACCCCCCTCAATTTATACTACCTACTTGGGTCAAAGAGTAAATAATATTTACATTACAAATCCCTAAGTATTTACTTTAGTCCTTTCTCTAGAACATTCCACAAGTCTAGAGAATTCTAAGGACTTTCAAGTCTTGTCCACAAGATTCTAGAACCTTCTGACCCCTCCCCTAAGACTCTAGATTCTTCCCTCTTTTATAAAATCAAGTGGAGGGTCGTCCCACTCTCCCCTAACTGATGTTGCAATGTCCTTGTCGTAATGTTGCAGTAGGAACTCGCGAACTCTTTTTGAGCTCTCAGTCTCCACCATTGGACTACCACAAATTTCTATGTCAACCCTATGTGGTATACTTTGGAGTTTTCTCTTTTTATCTCCCGAGGAACACTGTTGTAGTTGGCCATCCTAGTTTCTCCTTGGCCTTATTCGTCACCTTCTCTTTTGATGACCTTTCCTACTAGCGGGTGTGAACATGATAATGGTGGCCTTTTATTAATCTCCTCCAAAAGCTTCAACACCGATAATTGAGTTTGTGTCATTGACTTGAGCATTTTTACTAAGGGTACCATGCAAGAACTTCCTTGCTGCATAACAACAAGTTGTTGTAGATAGGGGTCGACCACCATATGGAACCTTTGGAAGAACTCTTGCGCATGAATTATGTCAAAGAGATCTATTTGTGCGACATGAAAGTTGGTTTTACCATGCCACTTGCCCAACGTTATATCAACTCCCCAAGAAACTCCGCATACAGGAGTCATTGGTGCATTAACCATCCTAAATTGCACATTACTTTGGGCTATGATTCAACCCCATATTTGTTGTCGCAGAATTGGTCATGATGTTGGCCTCGGTACCGATGTCAACCATGGCATGAATGGGTCATCTACTGATCGTGATGTCTATGTATTGCCTGTTGTACTCCTTTGGCTTCTCAGGTTGTTGTGTGACAACTATGCATAGCCCAATCACACCTACCTGTGTTGTGCTTGATCCTTCCCCTAGTTCCTATTCTTGTGCCTTCTGCTCCTTCTGTACTCGCAGTATGGCTCCAAGGATATTCAGTTCAGGGAACTTCTTATAGCTATGTGGTCCACCCCATATATAGCACTTAAACTATTTTTTAGGGCTGTGACTTGCCCTCTATGTTGCTTTGTCGCCCGGACCTCCTGTTATTAGGCCTACAGGTGTCATGATGCTTGAGATGTGGCTGCCAACCCTTGCCTTTGCCACTGTCTCCCCCACCTTGGTCATGACAACCCTACAACTCCTCCTCTCGGTCTCTATAATGTCTGTCATGCCGAGAGTCCATCAAAGCCTCTGCCCATGTGTGGCCTGGTCGACTGTTCTAACTTGTTGGCATTCCAAATCCATCTTGGCCCAATTTTATAGGACATTCATTAAGTGGAACATCATATCCTCATATGTAAGGTTGGGAATCTAAAGCATAAGGGTAGTGAAGTCCTTCACGTAGGCTCTTATGCTACCCATCTACTTCAGCTCCCTGAACTTTTGCTTTGCCTCTTATATGAAATTGTTTAGGAAGAAGGCCTTCTTGATGTGCTCCCATGTATTGATGGTGCATAGCCCCTTCCCTATCTCTGACTCTTTTCATTTCCACCATAACACAACCATCTCTATCAGATATAACACGGTTGTGTTGATCTTCATCTCAGCACCCTTCACTTTGTTACACTTGAAATAATTCTCCAAGTACCAAAGGAAATTCTCCACCTTTTGAGCATCCTGAGTGCCCTTGGACACTGGTGGCTTGGGATCCTCAATTCTAGCCTTCCTTTCTCAAGTAGGTGCAACATATCTCCCCTCTCCAATTCCTTCCTCAAGTTCCTTCACATTGGCACTCATAGCCTTCTTGTTGGTCTTCATAGTCTCCACTATGGAACTCATGGCCTCAATCTATGGTCTTATATATAAGATTCTAGAGCCTTCTTACCCCCCCCCCCCCCACCACCACCAAGACTCTAGTTGCTTCCCCTTAGTACAAGATCAAATGGAAAGCCATCACATCTATCTATCAAAACAACTTCGCCAAAAATCAAATAGGCAAAAGAAAAGTACATCACCTGGGAGCTCATGGATAGTCGAAGAGCGATCCACCAACTTGTCTTCATCTAAGGAAAAGCAAAAACAAAAAAGTTTTCAGACACAAGTATGACAAACAGGTGAAGAAAGACCAAGAGACACAAAACTTACCAAATCTACAGCATAGAGAGCTCCCAAATCGCCTTCAAAATGTAGGGGATGAACCCCGCCTGTCACTACCCAAACCTAGGGCTTAGGTGTGACATGGCGAATGAGAACCCAAAGTCCCCCAAACAAGTCTCTTGAATCATAATTGCACATTATAGGTTTAAATGATAAATGACAAATAGATGACAATGAAATATGGGGAATGGGACTAAGGGACAACTTGTAATCATAAGCGGAAGCATAAGTTAAATAGTTTAAACATACAAATGTAGCAATGGTCCATACACACCTCTGAATAATGACAATAAACAGAGCCACGAATACAAATCTAATCCCATCAATAGTAAGTTAAAATGAAAATACATGAAAATATATGAAAACAAAGGCAAAGTATGAAGATAAGTGTTATATTCCCGGTGAATGAGAACTCACCAAAGTTCAAAGTCTTCACAAGCAATCTAGCCACACGGAGGAGGATAAGATAGATTACCCATCCTTACATGATTATAGCATGTAGGCAATAATGCGGTTAGTACATTAGAATATACTAAGTATGCAGGTATGCAATGCAACAACTAAATATAATGACAAAGAATACTTACCCAATATGACAAAATCCAAGCTTAAAAAATATATTTAGTTCCAAAGTAATGAATAAAGTAATGCCATGAAAATGCATAGAGAAGAACATAAGCAAATAAGTGTGGGAATAAGACCATAATCAACAAAATCATATGAACTATAATATGGAATACTGATTCATACTCCACACTGGCCAAAGAGTGAGTCAACTTGCCAGGGTATAACTCCATAAACGGAAATACCAGATGGATCCACTAGTCAGAAAGCCTAAAAAGCATAATCAAAATATCTTATGGTGGCACGTAGTTATGAGATTAGAAGCCTTACGTAAGTCCCCTTAGGTCGAGTCCTACTCCTAAATCATTCGGTGCTAAGACAAAATCCCACAGAAATGGACAATGCATAACTGAAATAATCAAAACTTAATTTAGTTGGGAAAGTCTTAACTTGTCAAAAGAATCATCTTCAAACTTTTACTAAGAATAGCTCCTTAAAAAAAGGATTCAAAATAGAACAAAATCGGTCTTAAGTCACCCAACATCATTTCATACTTGTGTTCACTTATATTTATCCAAAATCATAAGTTCATGTTATGCGATGAAAGCCAAATATCCAAGGTTCATAGTCAAATTAAATCACGTTTGGGGATTGGTTCAATAACCTTAAAATCATGAATTTGATATTTAAACAAAGTTACATTAATCATAGGAACAATTTAGGATAAAAATTATAATAACTCATTTGTGTATCTAAGACATGAAATTATAGACTAGATTAAATAATGCAAATCTAAAATGCTTGAATTAAAACCTTGATAAATATACATAAATAATCATAAAATATATGAATAACTATAATTTAAGCAACTATCAATTAGCATACGATGATACATAAATCAAGATTGAAAATTTTGTAATTCAAAATTTAGTTTACGAAGAAACTTCTTGTTTGAAAGGAAAACAAGAATCAAACCAACATACCTTTCTTGATTAGCCTTGAGAAGATGAAGAGATTTGGTGGAGAACTTGAAGAATACTTAGCCTAAGTGTTGAGAGAGTTTTGGGAGAGCAATGTAGATTAGAGGATTTGGTTTCTTTGAAGAGTGATGTAGATACTAAATAGAGGGGGATATTTATACTGATTTTGGGAGGTTATAAGGGTCATTTAATCACTAAAATATGGTCAAAATTTGTAGGGAAAAGGACATGAAATCATGTGGTGCAAAGGGGCTTTTTGACTCACTTTTAAAAAGAAGAAAGATGTCAAACACAAGGGAGTTGACATGGGACCTAGGTATAGCAGCATTATCCTTTCCCATAATGCCATGGAATGGCATGGTATGGTCTCAAGTCGTGCTAAGGGCATTCCAAAGGCTGCCCATGCAAGCCATGCAACAATGGCAAAAGAATTACTCACAAACAAGTCAATTATGCAAGCTTCACATATACCTTTATTTCAAATAATTCCGAACGCAAACAAAACTTCATCTTTAGTCTTAACTTCACATAACATTGCCCCCAAAATATTATATCAAGGATAAACCAACCGTCCTTCCAAGACCACCTCACATAACTAAACCAAACTAATCGCTCAGATAACTTTCATATCAAATTTTACTTAACTCAATAGGAATTGACTTGAACATTATTTTTCATGCAAGTATGGGCTTAAAAATACCTGGTACATTACAATATCTCCCCCTTCGGATCATTTGTCCCTGAATGAGACCCGAATAGTTTGAATGAATAGGAACTGAAATGGTGACTAAGAGCTTAATATGTCAAAATGCAAAATAGAGCTTACTTTCATGCAAAACTTATACAAATATGATTAAGTAACATTAAAATAATTATGCATGCTTAATAATTATAACAGTGACAAAATGGTACCGAATGAGGAATTCAGACCCGAGGAAAAGAATTACCTAACCCTTGGGCTTGATTAGTTAGGAAAAGGTGGGGATATTTCTTCATCATGTCTGATTCAGCTTCCCATGTAGTACTCTCAACATGCTGGTTCCTTCAAAGCACCTTGACGAACGCAACATCCTTATTTCTCAACCTCTTGACTTGTCGATCCAAAATTTGTACCGGTACTTCTTCATAAGTTAAATTTTCTCCAACCTTCACAATATCTAATGGAACTATTGAACTTGTGTCACCAATCACTTCCTTAACATAGATACATGAAAAATAGGGTGAACCAACTCCATCTCGTTAGGCAACTCAAACTCATAACCTACCTTTCCATCCCTTCTTAAAATTTTGTAAGGACCCACAAATCTTGGGCCCAACTTACCCTTTTTGCCAAAACGAACAGCACGCTTCATAGATGAATCTTTGAGATACACCCAATCTCCCACTTCAAATTCAAGATCTCTCCTCCTCATATCCGAATATGACTTTAGTCGGCTTTGATCTGTTCTCAATTTATCTCTTATCATCCTCACTTTTTACATAGCCTCCAAGACCAAATCCGAGCCTAATAATGCCATTTCACCTTCCTCAAACCAGCCAACTGGTAATCTATATTGCCTACCATAAAGAGCTTCAAACAGAGTCATCTTGATGCGAGAATGATAACCGTTATTATATGCAAACTCAATAAGAGGTAAGTGATCATCCCAATTACCTTTAAATTCCAAGACACATGATCTCAACATATCCTCCAATGTTTGAATGGTCCTTTCATATTGACCATCTGTTTGAGGATGAAATGCGGTGCTCAACTTAACTTTGGTACCCAAACCTTATTGTAATGCCTTGCAAAAATGAAAAGTGAATTGGCGGCCACAATCTAATACTATTGAAAAAGGAACACCATGTAATCGAACAAACTCACGAATATATAACCTTGCATAATATTTAGCACTATATGAAGTCTTAACTTGCAAGAAATGAGTTGATTTGGTCATATAATCCACAATCAGTCAAATTGAATCATATTGTTTCCGAGTCTGAGGCAATCCAACAATAAAGTCCATATTGATTTCCTCCCACTTCCATGTTGGGATTTCAATGTCTTGAACTAGTCCATCGGGCCTTTGATGCTCGGCTTTCATTTGCTAACAATTTGGACACTCGGCCACAAACTTGGTTATTTCCTTTTCACATTACCCCACCAATGGACTTTCTTCAAATCTCGATACATTTTGGTGCAACCCGGATGAATAGAATAAGATGAATTATGAGCCTCTTGTAAGATCAAGGTTCTCAATCCATCTACATCCGGCACACACAACCGGCCTTGGTATCTAAGGACACCATCTCCCCCTTGTGAGAAAACCTCCACTTTCTTTTGTTCAACTAATTTCTTTCATTCAACCAAAGTAGCGTCAATGTCTTACTTTGACTTCATATCAACAAGCAAAGAAGATTGAGACCCATCACGAACAAATACACCACCATCATTATCACCTTCCAACCTGACACCGAATCTAGCGAACTGATGGACTTCCTTTGCCAACTCTTTCTTTTGTCCCTCAACATGACTCATACTACCCATGGTTAATCTACCCAAAGCATCAGCCACTACATTGGCCTTACCAGGATGGCAATGGACACTTATATCATAGTCTTTGAGAAGTTCAAGACATCTCCATTGCCTTTGATTCAAGTCCCTTTGAGCGAACACATACTGCAAGATCTTGTGATCGGTAAATACATCCACTTGAACCCCATAGAGATAATGACGCCAAATTTTTAGACTGCTAATTCAAGGTCATGATTTAGATAATTGCGCTCATGCACTTTTAACTGTCTGGAAGCATAAGCTATGACCTTACCATTTCGCATCAACACACAACCCAACCCAACCCAACCCTAGATACATCATAATATACCACAAAACCATCCAAACCATCTAGAAGAGTCAAGATGGCAGCCGAACTCAACTTATCTTTCAATGTCTTGAAACTCTTCTTACATTCATCAAACCACACAAACTTGGACTTTTTCTGGGTCAACTTGGTCAAAGAGGATGCGATTGAAGACAACCCTGCTACAAAGCATCGGTAGTAACATGCCAAACCCAAAAAACTCCTTATGTCAGACGGAGTTAAGGGTCTAGGGCCAGTTTCGCTCCACCTGATTCTTTCTTGGGTCTACCATAATACCTTCATCAGTCACCACATGGCCAGGGAAAGAAACTTCTTTCATCCAAAATTCACACTTGCTGAATTTGGCGTATGATTTCTCATCTCTCAAAGTTTGAAGGACTCTTCTCAAATGTTCCTCATATTCCTTCTCACTTAGAGAGTAGACTAGTACGTCATCAATAAAGACCACAACAAAAATATCAAGGTAGGATTTAAAGACCCAATTCATAATATCCATAAATATAACTGGCGCATTCGTCAATCCAAAAGACATTACCAAAAACTCATAGTGCCTATACCTTGTTCTAAAAGTTGTCTTAGGAATATCACTTTCCCTAACCTGTAACTGGTGATACCCAGAAAGAAGGTTGATCTTAGAAAAATGTCTAGCTCCTTGTAGTTGGTCAAATAAATCATCTATCCTCGGAAGTGGGTACTTATTCTTAACGGTGACTTTGTTCAGTTAAGGATAGTCAATGCATATTCGGAGTGACCGGTCCTTCTTCCTTACAAATAGAATAGGTGCACCACATGGAGATTTGCTTGGCCTAATAAATCCCTTCTCTAATAAATCCTTCAACTGATCCTTAAGTTCTTTCAACTCCGTTAGTGCTATCCTACAGGGTGGAATAGAGATACGTTTGGATCGAGAAGGAGGTCTATGCCACAATCAATTTCTCTTTTGGGAGGAATACCAGGAAGATCTTTGGGAAACACATCAGGAAACTCATTGACAATAGAAACTAACTCAACAGAGGGAACCTTAGCAGACACATCTCGGCCCCTAACCATATGATAGGTACACCCCTTAGATATCATCCTACGAGCTTTATGATATGAAATAAACCCACCCTTTACCACAGAATCTTTCCTTTCCCACTCAAACAAGGGTTCATTAGGAATTTTGAATTTAACTTTACCAGTTCTACAATCTATGGTGGCATAAGAGGCATATAACCAGTCCATACCAAGGATGACATCAAAATCTACCATAAGCAATTCAATAAGATTGCCCGGAAGAGGCATGCATAATAGACACAGTTGACTCACCCACGGGTGTAGAGACAAGAAAAGGGTCATGTAAAATTTCAGGACTTAAATTGAACCTATTGGCAAGGAAAGGGGTCATAAAGGATAAGTTGGCATCAGGATCTAACAACACATAAACATCAAAATCAAACACTTTCAACATACCCATGACAACATTTGCCTGATCTTCCACCTCTTTCTTCCCTTGTAGTGCATAGAACCTATTGTTCCGAGGACCACCACCTTGTTGCACAGCTTGTGGCTTTTGGTCCGCCTATACATCTTTCCCATGGGGGCGAATACTCTTACCCTTATTATGAGCCTTAGAGCAATTGGCAATTTTGTTACCTAGTTGGCCATATGCAAAACAACTACCTGACTCCCAATAGCACACACCACAATGGTTCTTACCACACTTTTTGCATGTTGGCCAAGCTTGAGCATGGCCACCACTTTGTTGACCCTTAGTATGTTAAAACCAATCATTAGTATGCCTTTAGTTGAAGGCATTCGAAGACCCTTGTTGTTGGAACCTTTGGTTTTGATAACCTTGGTTACCATCACCACCCTTATGACCTTGATACTCATCATCATACCTCGGCCTCTTACCATCATTTTTCCGCAGCTTGCAAATCTTCTTTTCCTCAAGTTGCTCGATATAAATCATAAGCCGAGAAAAATCCATATCTTGGATTAGTAGGGAAGTTTGGCATTCTTTGTTGATGAGTTCGGAGACTCCCGAAACAAACATATTAATCCTAGCCCTAGGATCTGATACTAGCATAGGAGCATATTTTGAGACTGTACTGAATTTCATTGAGTACTCACAAATTCTCATCGACCCTTGCCTCAAGTTCATAAACTCTTTCATTTTGGCTTCCCTTAATTCAAGAGGGAAAAAGCAGCCCAAGAATGCAGCCTTAAATTCTTCCCAATCAATTAAACCACCAAGCACCCTTTCACCTTCCCACTGATCATACCAAATCTAAACAAGGCTTTTAAGTTGGTAGGCCACAAACTCCGCCTTCTCCTCTGATGACATACCCATAATTGAGAGAACCTTGTATACCTTATCAATGAACTCCATGGGATCCTCATCAATTCTATTTCCATAAAATTCTGGCGGGTTCATACGAGTGAAATGTTTCACCCTTACTGCCAGAGTGAGACCTTGAGGTGCTAGAGCTTAAGGTGGAGCTTGTATAGCCTGATTGGCAACCAGTTGAGCCAATAATGAGATAATATTCGTGAACTCGGCGTGGGATGTATTACCCTCTTCTGGAGGTTGAGGAACCTCACGTATGGGAATATTTCTTCTTGGTGGCATCTTCTACAGAGTAATGAACAAATCATTAGAAGGAAGGATAACTTAAGTAACTCTAAGGCATGAATTGATTTAAACAAAGAAGTGAGACAATCCTAAACATCTCATAGCCTCCGATTCATAGTTGTGGCGCACTTCACCACCATGAATAAGACTATACTAGATGTGATGTATGGACTTCCAAGGGTCATTTTAAAACCTTGTTCTTTGATACTAAGCTTGTCATGGTCCAAACCTAGGACCGAGGTATGACACGGCGAGTGAGAACTCGAAGGCCCCCAAACAAGCCTCTTAAATCACAATTGCACATTATAGGTTTATATGGTAAATGACAAATAGATGACAATGAAATATGGGAAATGGGACTAAGGGACACCTTGTAATCATAAGCAGAAGCATATGTTAAATAGTTTAAACATACCAAATATAGAAATGATCAAGACACACCTCTAAACAATGACAATAAACAGAGCCAAGAATACAAGTCTAGGCCCCTCACTACTAAGTTAAAATGAAAATACATCAAATATCTGAATAACAAAGGAAAAGCTTGAAGATAAGATTTCTATTCCCAGTGAATGGGAACTCACCAAAGCTCAAAGTCTTCACGAGCAATCTGGCCACGCAGAGGAGGATAAGGTAGATCGCATATCCCTACATGATTATAGCATGTAGGCAATAATGTGGTTAATACTTTGGAATGTACTAAGTATGCAGGTATGCAATGCAACAAGTAAATATAATGACAAAGAATACTTACCCGATATGACAAACTTCGAGATTAAACAATATATTCAGTTCCAAAGTAAAGCATAAAGTAATGCCATAAAAATGCATAGAGAAGCACACAAGCAAATAAGTGTAGAAATAAGACCATAACCGACAAAACCATATGATCTATAGTATGGAATACTGCTGTCATACTCCATACCGGCCAAAGAATGAGTCAACTTGCCTGGGTATAACTCCTGACATGGAAATACTAGATGGATCCACTAGTTAGAAAGCCTAAAAAGGCATAATCAAAATATCCTACGGTGGAACATAGTTTTGAGATTAGAAGCTTTTATATAAGACCCCTTAGGTCGAGTCCCACTCCTAATTTATTCGGTGCTAAGTCAAAATCCCATGAAAATGGATAATGCATAATCGAAATAATCAAAACTTAATTTAGTTTGGAAAGTCTTAGCTTGTCAAAAGAATCATTTTCAAACTTTTACTTAGAATATCTCATTAAATAAGAGATTCAAAACAAAACAGAATGGGTCTTAAGTCACGCAACATCATTTCATACTTGTGTTCACTTATATTTGTCCAAAATCATAAAGTTCATGTTATGCCATGAAATTCAAATATCCAAAGTTCATAGTCAACTTAAATCACGTTTGGGAACTGGTTCAATAAACTTAAAATCATGAATTTGACATTTAGACAAAGTTATAATAATCATAGGAACAATTTAGAATAAAAAACATAATAACTCATTTGCATATCTAAGACATGAAAATATAGACTAGATTAAATAATGCAATTATAAAATGCTTGAATTAAAATCTTGATAAATATACATAAAATAATCATAAGATGTATGAATAACCATAATTTAAGCAACTATCAATTAGTATAAATTATGCATAAATCAAGATTGAAAAATTATAATTCAAAATTTAGTTTTCGAAGAAGACTTCTTGGTTGAAAAGAAACCAATAATCGAGCCCACATTCCTTGCTTGATTAGCCTTGAGAGGACGAAGAGATTTGGTAGAGATCTTGAAGAATACTTAGCCTAAGTGTTGAGACAGTTTTAGAGAGTAATGTAGATTAGAGGATTTGGTTTCTTTGAAGAGTAATGTAGAGAATAAATAGAGGGTGTATTTATATTAAGTTTGGGGGGGGTTGTTATAAGGGTCATTTAATCACTAAAAAGTGGTCAAAAATGTGTGGGTAAAAGGACATGAAATCATGTGGTGCAAAGGGGCTTTGACTCTCTTTTAAAATGAAGAAAGATGCCAAACACAAGGGAGTGGGCATGGGACCTAGGTATGGCTGCATTATCTACATTACTCTTCCAAGACCACCTCACATAATTAAACCAAGTTAATCGCTAAGATAACCTTCTTATCAAATTTTACTTAACTCAATAGGAATTGACTTGAACATTATTTTTCCTGCAAGTATTTGGCTAAAAATACCTAGTATATTACACCGTACACCTGGAAAAGCGAGAAGAAAGTATAAAAGAAGAGATCAACAACAGCAAGAGAAAGAGGAGACGTCTTACTATGTATAGTGAAGAAGATAGATAGTACAATGGGTTGATGAATCGTGGCTCCAAGGTGAAAATGACCCAAAGACGACGCCAGAGCAGTGGGAAGTAGAGCGACAACAATCTAGCATTTTAGGGTTAGAGAAATGGTGGAGAAGAGCAACCATTAAGTACGAGTTTCTTGGTTTTTTATGAAAATGTGGTTAGGCTTAGATTTAGGAAACTTCCAAATGTAACCTGGGCCTGGGCCCAAAAGTTTGTATTTCGAATGGTTTTTTGAATAAAATGGTCCACGGATAAAAATTTTACCTAAAAAAAGAATAATAAATTTTCTTTGATTAAAATTGTTTCAAGTCAATATAAAGTTTTGATTATAATTATACGTTATTGTCAATATTAATAATCTATCCGTTTCAATGTGTTTTTCACGTTCTAAATAGTGTTATGAAGGTTTAGACTCAAGAAAAATAGGAATAAATTAAATACATCTCAATCTATACAATAACTCATTATTATAATATCAACGAATGTAATACAGGAATTTGATTGCTTCTTTTTCAATTAGAGATCTCGGGTTCAAATTCTAATATAAATAATTTTTAATAGAAAGCATTCAAGTGAAACCATACACAATATGAATCCAAATTAACTAACTCTAATATAAATATATTTGGGTAAACGAAAAACTCCTTGCTACTATGTATTCTCTTTAACAAGAATCTGGTTTATTTTATAATGTGGCTTCTATATGAAAAAATAGGAATAAACGCGATGGACTACGCATTCACGAAACGAATGGAGAAAGTCGATTAAAGTCGGTGGAGTCTACTGATTTAGTAAATTAAAAATTGTTAGATTTGATCGTTGTTTCTAGAAATATCTATATAAATACGTAACTATTTGAAATGGTACCTAGATATTTATTATGACACTAGATAATTATATCACTTGATCAAACATGCTATTTAATGAAATAATTTTTATCATTTATATTTATACTTTTTAATTGTAATTTAGCACTTCAAAATCAATCGAAACCCTCAATTTTGGAAAAGAATAATAAAAATTGAGGGACCATCAGTTTTATTTATTTATCTACTTTTAAAAATTTTGTAAGCTATTTCCATCGTTCTTATTTATTTTTATAATTCTCACGTATTTTTGAAGGAAGAAACCCAGTAAATATCCATCAACTTTCTTTAAGCTTGACAAATTTCTTGCTTCAAGGCTTCAGATTTTGGATTTTGGTTTTGCTCTTTTACAAATATGACACTTAGGTTTGTTTTTCCTCTCATTGAAAATAAGAATTGGAATTTGCTCAGCATTCCTTCTTGTTTTATATTATGTGGTGTGAAAAGTTAAATTTTTCCCTTGAGGTTATGAAATTGTAGTACATGATCGATTTTTTAATTTTTTTTGTTGGTTCTTAGAGCACAATTAAATTTAAATTTATGCATTCTTCAGAAGTGCAATCCAATAGGATTCGGAGTTTGAGATGAACAAATTTGAATCATTTCACCACAATTCGTTTGTGGTGAAGTATCATAAATTTGTTATCCCTTATATTGTAACTCCTTTCAAATTTTAATAAATAAATTTATGACAATTTTATTTTTTTATCCATGATCAATATGAGCTCGAAACTTTCTTCGTAACTTTCAAAATTTCCTCATAGTGGCTCACTTATATGTCTCATTTTTTTACTATTCGAATTGAATGATGTCTTCAAAGTCGAAAGATGTTATTTTTTAAATAAAATTGTTCCTTTTTAATGAGTTCTTAAACACTATTTCGAGTTTTAAGAAAAAATTAATTGGTTGAAAAGATGGATTCTTTATCTCTTGTTTCAAAGGTTTAATAAATGGCTTTTTTGTCTTTCTGTCACGGCCAAAAAATTTGGTGTGATGGCACTCACTTATTCCACTAAGGCTAGTCAGCCTAAACTTGAACAAACCAATATAATATGAAAGCAAAAGATAACCATCTAAAATACTAGATAAGCATAAGGAATCCAAACTAAAAACCATCCTAGAACTAGTGTCTCATGTACAAGTCTGTAGACAATAATACTTAAAAATAGAATCGTTGAAGGTCTGATGAAGAGACAAGAAGCTACCTCTTAAGAATGCAGATGCTCGGTCCAACAGTAAAGAATCTAATCAGGAAGAATCGGGCTCAAAACCTACAAAATATAACAATGGGTGAGCATCAAAGTACTCAGCAAATAGAAACTAAGTCAGAAGTAAAGGAATGAAGAACACAGGAACTCCTATCCACTCAACCACATATCGCTGAATCACACAACTACACTCAAAAAAGTCCCAGCATAACAATAACACATATATGTATACACATTATAGAATACCCTTGTCGAATAATTAGTTGATTCCCAGAGTTAAGTAGTACAATAGTCTGTCAGTAATATATAACAATTATAGTCTCATAACACAATATCCCTATAATCTAATTTTTACAATGTACAAGGCTCATGTTATCAAAATATTGAAAGTTCAATCTTAATAATGT
Organism: Solanum clarkiae; assembly: GCA_011800125.2. Taxonomy (NCBI): domain Eukaryota; kingdom Viridiplantae; phylum Streptophyta; class Magnoliopsida; order Solanales; family Solanaceae; genus Solanum; species Solanum clarkiae. The sequence goes on along the minus strand of JAABOM020119272.1, from coordinate 15,099 downwards.
GCAAAGTTTAAATTACTAACATGTATATCACAATATCTTAATAGCTCAATCTCAACAATATATGAGGTTCAAAGCATTTACACATCACATATGGTACATATAACAATTTCAAGATAGGAATGATATAAAATAAAGTGAATCCTATGAAATGTAATCCAAGCGATGCAATATGAAACAATCGTGATGCATGTTTGTCCTATGATATACCTCCACTGATGTCATTAGCTTGGAACCCATGCGAGACATATCTGTCCATGTATTTTCCTCGGAGCATGAGGCTTGTCCTCACTATAATCATTGTCACATGACAAGGCTAGCATGGTTCGTCCCCTAATTTATATTGATGTCACATGCCACAACTTGTGTGGCATGTCCCCTATTTTATATTAATATCATATGCCATGGCTTGTATGGACCGTCACCTATTTTATGTTAATGTTACATGCTACAGCTCGTGTGATCTGTCCCTTATTTTACATCAATGTTATATTCCGCGGTCCGTGTGGCTTATCCCTTATTTTATATCAATGTTACATGCCACGACTCATGTGGCCCATCCCCTATGTTATATCAATATTACATTAGTGGAACTAAGTCAAGAATTCACAACAACATAGTATTTATATAGAGAAATAAGAAGTGCATACAAGAGTCCACATTATAAGAAATATTTCAAGTCAACTCAAGTGCCACAATATTCAATGCAAAGAAATTTTTCCATCACACGCTTATAGCCAATTACCTAACCCATAAGTAGTTCTCAACAATTTCATAATCAATTCTTATTATCAACTAACCGAAGCCATTTCCCTTCGGCTTTTATTCACATATGGAACATCAATAATTCATGTCAACAAGAAACAATAATCACTTTCACATATATAGAAATAGGAAAAATGTCTATATAGCACTATTTATTCATAATTTATCAATCATTTCGTTGTATTTCAGCATCTGAATCATCACTAACACATTATGTAATAATCACAATATATATTTTGTCATTTGAATCATCACTAACACATTACGTAATAATCACAATAAAACATAGTTCAACTCTTTCAATTATCCTTAATCATCATAGCTTAGGATAATTCATCATTTAAATTCTTACTCCATAGCAACTAATTTCATAATTTTCATCAACATCTCACATACGCATTTAGCTCAATGTTTTGTACAAAATAATAGCATCACAAGCGCATTTCGTAATATCATCTCACAAGTTTGAGTCAACAACAATGGACATTATCTCATAAATTCAAGTCATACACGTCAATGTTTCCACCTTCCCAACTCAAATCATATCCATTAGAATAGTTCACTAACCCCTATGTTTCACATCAAAAGAATATACTAAATTTATTTGCTCACAATCAAATACTCAAATCCCATCATCAAAAGCTAAATCAATCAAAAATCGAATAATCCACAAATTATCAAGTATACACAATTCCACAATTATTTCATAATTCAAAGAATCACAACATCTATAATTACACATCAGCAATCCCATGTTCAAAGCCTATGGAAGTGTAGTATTATCCATTTCATGCCACAGATCATCCAAACCCACACACATAGGATAATACAAGTTTCAATCATACTTAGCAAAAAGTTAGAAGTCCACTTGCCTGACCAAAATCACATTCAACTCAAATCCAAGATTTTTCTCCATCTACGATACTCCAAATCACCACAATCTAGTCAAATATAGAATCATAATCACATTACGAAGCTAATGACACTAAAATCAAGTAATTTCGGTGAAATGAACAAAATAGTCTAAAAATCTCATACCAAAAGAGGTTCCCAAAATTTGAAAATCTTTATATGAAAATGTTCCCCAAGTAATAAAAAATCTGAAAATCTTTACATGGAAATGATCCCCAAGTAATAAGAAACCCAATTTTGAAAACCATTTGGAAAAAAGAGATAAAATGAACTCACAATTAATAAATGTTCAAGAAAACTCCAATTTCTCTAATTAAAATTTCCAATTTTCATGTTAAATTCACAAAATCATGAAAATTGGATATTTAAAAGTTAGAAACACATTACCCAAAGGTCTTTTCTTGAAAGTCCTTGAGAAATCTCTCCAAAATAGAACTTAGAATATTAAAAATAATGAAAAAGGATGAAATTCAACTTCATAAATTAAAATACTATTTTAGGCATTCTTGTGCTCCGTAATGCGAAAGGACGTCTGCAAATGCAGAGGTCAAATTAACCACACCTTCATGAATGCTGAGAAAAGTTCGCGAACACGGAGTACAAATCCTACAACAGATATCAACAATTGTAAGAAAGAATAAAATCATAAAAAGGACCCTCAGAGTTCATTATGAACTCAATGCACACAAACCAGATATGCCATTCTACCAGAAATAACGTTTCGAACCTAACGAAAATATGATAATTTGATTCTGAGGTATCCTTAACCTAGAACTCGATAAAGCTAATCAAATCAAAAACTCAAATACCCAAAATGATCTCGAAAACTCTGAAAATTGCAACGAGACCATTATAGTGTTACTTTCACCATCTGGAACCATTAGGACTGCCGAAATTTTGATTAGAACTTTTGAACTTCGAATATTGACCAAAGTTAAACTATAGTTCTAATTGAACTAAAAATGCAACTTTGAGTGCAAAAATCCCCCATTTTAACTCCAAATTTAGTTCTATCAGTTCTCCTAGATCAAATTCTGCATCTGGAGTTAATGATTTTGACACTCAAAATTGAAGATCACCTCAAAAATCAAAACTTCAAACTTTATGCCTTTTTAAACTCTTCCTTTAGCAAACTTCCAAGTCTTTAGAAGGTTTTAAAAATTTGACTTTTCAACTCATTTGAAAATGACTCAAAGCAATTTTTGGGAAGAACAAAATGATAATTCTATTGAAAATATCAAATATAACCTTCAAAGTTATTACACTTTTTGATTCCTATAAAAAAAAATTATATAGCACCATTTTATCCTACCTCACCCGCTATCCCTTGAGATTAAAGGACTTTTTGTTGTCACCACTTACCTAGATTGATAAGGCTAATTTTTTAAAGAGATTTTTAGCTTGAATTATAGTTTCAAAGCTCCTCTCCTGTATTTGTAACTAGAGAGGTAGCCAATCTGAGTTTAAAGCCACCTCAATTAGAGTTGTCAGAACATCAACCGGATTGAAGTAGCAAAAAGGTAATTTTGGCAAATTATATTTTTAATTAATGTCATAAAAGATGTCAAACACCCCAAAAGTTCATTGAATTTGGACTAGAGAGAAAGTGTTATGTAACGACCCAAGCTTAGGACCTAGATGTAACACGGTGAATGGGGACCCCGAAGGGACCCCAATGAAGTCTCTTAACATATCATTACACATCTTTAGTTGCAGGAGAAATAAAAAAGCAATAAGAGATAGTAAAAAGGGAATACGGGGCTAAGGGACATCTTTCATATCATAAAACATCGAAAGAGCCAAATAGAGTTAAGCTTATAGCATCATAATGTAATTTTTCTAACAACACCTCTAAACGCAGAACTTAGTGGGGGCCAAGACAAGCAACCAGACTCACCTTCATAGTCAAAATATACAATAAAGGAAAGAGAGTCTTTATACATAGCATAAGATCAAAGACATTATCCCCAAAATTGAGGACTCACCAACTTGCTTTATAGAGATTGTACTAGCCACGGGGAGGATGAGGATGATCGTTAGGAGCTCCTATTCCTGCATGGTAACATCATGTAGGCATAGAGTATATGATAGTAAGTTTGAATGTATTAAGTAAGTAGGATGCAATGCAACAAGAGATAGGCAACATAATCAAAATGCATAATTAGGCAATAAATGAGCATATAACAATATGGCATGCATCAGTGATGCTTGAAGTAAAAAATGCTTATAAAGAACATTTTACATGTGTAGTAAGAGACTATCATGTCCAAAGTCTACCACCTCTTTGGAGAGGCGATTGAGGTATCAATCCCTCAATTGGTCCTTTAATTTGGTTGATGGTGGTCTCACCCCGCCATCCATGGTGATTGAGGTATCAACCCCTCAATTGGTTGATGGTGGTCTCACTCCGTTATCCATGTTGATTGAGGTCTATCACCCCCCTCAACTAGGTGTGATCAACTTGCAACACTATAGATATTTTTCATGAAATCAACACATATATACCATTCTTTCATCATCATAAAGTCATACAAGTCATAGGACATGCAATGGATCATCAATAACACTTGGTGGGTGTGTAATGCTAGTGCAAAATCATACAATTAAAGAGTGAAATCATGTGAGAAATCTTAAAGTAAATCAACCCACCAACACTTGGTAATACCATCTTTCAAAATACATTGAAACCCCTCATCAAAACTCATCATAGATCTTAGATTCATGGCTCAAAAAATGCATAAAAAGTCACTATTTTATAAAACCCCAATATAGTTCATAGTCAAATTCATAATAGAAAACCCATAAGTAAAATCAACTTAAAAACATGTAATTTAGGTAAAAAGAAATCTTGGGCACTATGGGTGAAAGGACCCAATGGTTGAAACCCACATACCTTAACTTTGGAGAATTCCTTGATGAAGATTGGAATGGAGACTTGAAGCTTGAATGAAATCTTTAAGATCCGGAATGAGATTTGGCACTTGAATTTTGAGTTAAATATTTGTCTAAGTGTTTGAAAGAGTATTGGGGAATGTCTTGTATGACATGAAGGTGAAATATGGATAAGTATAGATTTTTTACGCATGGAAAGACTTATGCCCAAGACCCAAAAGCCTTGGACCGAGTAACAAAAACTAGGCAAAAATTACACAAAGGCGCGAACCCTTATTGGAAATTGCATTTTTTGAAAAACTAAAATTGTGATTTGATTGCTCTAAAATTGCGGTTAGACCCATTTCTCACTCAATTTTCCACCTAATCATGAATATGAAGTAAGATTTTTGATACCACACATGAATTTTGAGACTTATGGAAATTACGATTCCGGACACTTTCGAGACACATTTTCAGGTACTTCTTGGGGTCATTTCACGTTATTTATGATTTCTTGTACTCTCATTATTTCTTTTTTTGAATTACTTTTATGAGGTGATGACTTATCAAAAATAACTTTTCTATCTCAGCGGTAGGAGTAAGATATGTGACCATTCTATCCTCTTGAATCCCTATGCTATTGTTGTTGTTGTTGTTAATAATTGGGGTTAATGTGTTGTTATTGTTATCAAAGTTGACTAAATCTATCCTTATTTTTTAGATCAAACGTAATTTGAGCACTCATTAATGTTACGTATCGTACCAATTAATGTCACATATCCATCACAGTGAGAGATGGGCATTTAGATGCCCAGATACATTCTTTTTTGACCCCTATGCTTTGATTTAGTCAGATTTTGTTGCATTTAGGACAATGCAAACTTTTTTCAATAGGATGTGAGTAGTTATCGACCTCGGTAAAGTCTGAGTAACCATGACCTACAACTATCCCAAATCTTGGCCTCGGCGAAGTCTGAGTAAGCATGACCTATAACTATCCCAAATTTTGAGTCCAAGGAGTTATCTTGTAAGTGTTCTTTCCCGAAGGACATTTATTTTCTGTTGAACCGGCATATTGAGGATGTGTAAGTAGTGTTAGTAGCATATTATACTAAAGTCTATGGCATATGTTAGCTTTTTTTAAAAATGATACCCATCAAAAAAAATTTAGGTAGTTTTTATACAAACCATCTGAAATCAATGATTGACTGTTTTTGTTTTGATAAGTTAGGTTTAATTTTGATGATAAGCATGATCAAAGAGTATGTTGATAGTGTTATCAATGTCAATTATGTGTGAGCTGCTTTGCTTAATTCCTATACTATGTTTTAATTCAGAACTTGCCCTGTTACTCTTACTAAGACTATAGGTTAGTTGGTTAGGAAAGGATCTTAGGCCATTGTTCATATTAGTCTACTTTGCCTAAATAACCAATAATTGTTGGATGTATCCCATGATCCTAATGTTTGAGCATTGCATATACCCTTTCTTTGTAAACACGCAAGTAATTGAGCCTTGTTGAAAGTGAAATCCTGAATTTAGCCCTGGTCCTTCCTTGAATATTGTGCACCTTGAATCAGACAAAAAACGTAAGTTGAGGGTGGCTACAAAAAGTGATCCTAGTTCATCAGTTAGATATTGTGCACCTCAACTTAGGATAAAAGTCTAAGTTAAGGGTTGCTGGTATAAGGGAAATCACATTGAATGGGGTGAAAGTGAAAAGGGGGAAAAAGGTGCCATGGGTGCAAGAAAAAATAGATGCCTAAATAATTAGCTAAAAAGAAAAAAATATGAAAATAAAAGGCAATGAGTCAAAATGAGATTAAGGCACTCAGAAAAATTTGGAATAGGAGAAGAGGAGAATGAGTTGAAAAATAACAGTATTAGTAGGGCAAAATTGTAGAATAACAAAGTGTCAAGGAGGACCATTAGACACTATATTCCTAAAATAACATACCAAAGCACCATGAGCCTACATTACAAGCCAAGAAAATCTTATAGTGATCCCAGTGCAAGTAGTTGAAGGTCATAGTTGTGAGTATAGGGGCAAGCGTGGTATTGAGAACAGTGTTTGAATATCTATTTTGAGTAAGAGTGGTTTTGTTTAGTCCCAAGCTTCAAATATGAAAATACTATCATGAGCGGGATATAGAACTTCTTTTTGTGAGAGCACTTGTATTACATTGTTAATTCTAGGCTATTTCAGTAATTGTTGCTTATTTGTGGTTATCTTGCTTATTATAGTTGCACTGTCATATGTATTGACATGCATTAGTTTGTAATACTAAAAACTGCCTGAAAAGCGATGGCTAAAAGAGATAGACTGCGCTTTTTTCTTCAAAATCGACGGAAAAGGGACGCATTCCAATCCATCACTTTTTTGGTCGACGCTTTTAAAAATGTGATGGACTGTGTTTCTTTATGTTTTTTGTTTCTTTTTCAATAATTTTTTCTTAAAAAAAGCGACGGACGTAGCATCACCGTCCGTTGCATATTTTAAAAATTATTTTAAAAAAGATTAAAGAAGCGACGTACTTGGGGTCCCTATCCATCGCATCGTTAAAAAGTTATTTTTAAAAAAAATTAATGAAGCGACGGACATCGGGTCCCTGTCAGTGGCAATATGTAAAAAATAAATTATAAATAAATCATAAAAAATGACGGACTTATGGGTCCTGTCCGCCGCTTTTCTAAAAAAATATTTTTAAAAGAATTCCAGAAAAGTGATGGACATATGGATCTAGTCCGTCGCTTTTCTAAAAAAAATTAAATTGCATAAAAGTGATAGGCTTAGGGGCGCAGTCTGTCGCTTTTTTCATTTTATTTTGAAAGCAGAAACTCGCAGTTTCTGCTGCGCACTTGCAATTTAAAAAATTATTCAATTTCAATCCAAATAAGCAATCCAACAGCAGAAAGAACAAGTCCAACAAAAAAATACATAACACCAACCAAAATCACACATTAAAAACAAATAAAATCCAGCAATTATAATGTTTTAAACCAATATAAAATTATCCAAAATATAATTAAAGTGTCCAAAAATAACTAAATTCTCCAAAATATAATAAAAAGGAACGTAAAGACTATTCTCAACAAAGTCATCATCTTCACTGTCATATTCGACACCGGAAGGATACGGTACAGGCCTACGGGCGAGGTTGAGCACTTGTTCTTTGATTTGTACCACTACTTTTTGTGGCTCAATCCTCCTTGCCTCAAAAGCTATGAATGCATTTGAAAATTCTTATATTTTCTGAGATATGGCAGCCAACTGAACCTGGTCAAGGGCCTCAGCCTATCTCAACGATCCATTGCCTTCTAAACCTGATTGGATTCGTCATATGACATTCCTAAAGCCCATCTCATATATTCGGCCTTTCTGGCTCCCGCCAACCTCTCTCTAAGTCCAAATTTGTTGGAACAACTCAGGCATAAGTTCGACATCATCTCCAAGCTCATGGATATATATTATAAAAATAATTCAAAGTTACAACGGATATGTAATATATATATATATATATATATATATAGAAGTATTAAGAAGCTTACATAAGCTAGTTTGGCCCTCAGCTCGACCCACACATCCGGGTCTGACTCATTTTTCTTCTTTCTAATGTGATTTCTCTTAAAAACCTCATGCTGAAATGGAATCTGTCCCATTTCTTGCTCCTATAAAAATTTAGTAATATAATTAATAAAATAATAATTAATCAAAAAAAGTACTTGAGATTATGAATTTAAACATTAAAATTTAAAAATCATACCATCTTCCGAAAAATAGTCCCAACACTCTTTGCACCTTCGGTTTGCAACGAGCCACCCTTCAGACTAGCTGTAGCCTTTTTTGCTTAGTCAGAAAAGACTTTAAACTTCTCGGTGTCCCAATACCGACGCAACTCTTTATATACATGTGGCTACAACCAACCCTTGGATTTTCATTATCTCATGATTTCTTGAGCCAGCTAGATAGTCTGGAGCTCACTTTCCTCTCAAATGTGGTCCCTATGTATTGTATTTTTCCTCCCAAGTATACATAGTCTGGACAAATAATAAGAAAAGTGTTACATAATTAGTTAGATAAAGTATATTATAAATGATAAATTTAACTTAAGATAGATACGTAAACTAATTATATGTCTTAAACTCATTAAACATAGCCTGACGAATTTGTGTGAAATCTTTCCCCAGGAGTGATAAGGCTCATTGAACATCCTCCTAACACACTCTTGTAAGGCCTGAGCAGCATGCTTCGATGGATGCCACCTGCAATACAAATAATAAACATATTAGTTTATGAATATTTAGTAATGTAGCAAAAAATAAATAATTAGAAAAACAAAAACTTACGAGGCACCATCAGGCACTATCAAAACTCTGCCAAGCCTGTCTCGCTGGCTAGGAGCTAACCTAGTGACATCTGGTGCTGCCTCGGGAGTAGCAACAGAAGCTGGTGAAGCTGATAATGGAGGATGCACATTATGCTGAGTCAATGGAGGAGTGACAACCTCTTCACTTGAATCTCTAAGTCGAGGGATGATATGTGAGAATCCTGAGATGAGGGAGATTGAACACTTGGAGATGGAGTACCCGAAGATGATAATTTGTGAGATTGTAGAACAATAAGTACGGGTAGCAGCATGGCCTAGTCATATGAAGTGAACCTGGGCTGTGCTGAGGAAGTAGCTTCGCGTGGTCTCTGATACGGGCTATGGTAAGTCAGAGGATCCATAGTCCTAAATGGAACAACCACAATGTAGGAGAAGTAGTTGTGCGCCTGGGAGATCGAGGACAGAGGAAATATGTCCTGGAATATCCTCAGGATCAATACATGTCCTAGTCTTTTACTTCTTTCCCAAACTAGAACTGCCTGCCCCAAGATGATCTCGAGGTCTATGGCTATCACCACCAGATGACATATGTATGTAAAGTAATAATTGAATATATAAATTTTTTTACATAAATTAATGTTAGCACAATAAATAACATAAATGCTGGTTATAATGTATCGCTCTATTCCTCCTCACTTCTTTCATTTTAATCATCCACTAATTCTTCCTCCTCAGTTGTTTCATATTCATTGTCATCCAGTTTCTCCTCCTCAAATGATTCATATTCCTAGTTTACTTGTTCCTTAATGTTCGATATTATAAGCTCATTATCAGAAACCTCTTCTAGTGTTTGCTAAGGATATTCTAGTGTGATTTCCAACTCAATATCAACTTGTTGAACAAGTGCGATATAATTTTGGTATGCCACATCTAACACATTCTCAATTTTTATTCTTCCCACGGACTTTGTCTTAATAACAACCCACCAATCAGCCTTATCTCTACGCAATGGATATGAAGCATAATAGACTTGCTTAGCACTTCAGGCAATGATAAAAGGGTCATAACTTGCATATTGTCTGGTGTGTTTAACTTCAATAATGTTATGTTGTTGGTCCACCCTTGTTCCTCTTTGTGATGGATCAAACCAGTTACACCAAAATAATACGATCTTTTTCTTAGGGTAGCCTGAATATCTTAGTTCAACAATCTCTTGAATGACACCAAAATCTTCAATAGTGTGGCCATTACCATCGACATCACCTTGAATATACACACCACTATTATTGGTTTTCTTGTACATATAAACTTCCTCAGTTGGAAACTTAAAACCATTGACATAGTGCTTATGAAGAAAGTGTATCAACTTGAGAATCAGGCCCCAGTATAATCTCTCTCACAAACGTGGATGTTCAACGTCTAAATATTCATCATAAATCTAGACATTGTATTAAACATAATACAATTAGGTATAAAGTGAATATGTGATACTTATCGATTCAATATATTTAAACTTTAACACTTACATAACTCTTTAACCATATTGAAAATCTTGAATATATAGCTTCGTTGCCCCATGTATTTACAAACAAGTTGTTATTGTCAAATATATTTTTTCTGAATTGGTTCTTAATTTTAACTTTATAATTTAAAGTTAACATAATTTAACAATTATTCAACATATGACTATATTTAGGGACAATTAAGGAAAATATGGGTCGTAGTTGATTGGTATTCCATACGAGTGAGGCTTCGTCTTCAACTCGTCCACTTTGATTAAAAATCAAAATAGGTGGAAACATAGGGATCACTATCACCCTCATCATTGTGAGTTGGTCTATTACTCCTTCAAGGGACTTCATCTCTAAAGTAAAAGGACTAGAAATCACTAGTTTCTCTGCTAAGATGAACTTGCACAATTGACCCTGTCCCCTTTGCCTAATTGATCGTTTGCAGCTTCCAATTTTTCTGTATATATGTATGTAAGAATGCAAACAAATTAACAAATGATTTGATTATACAAATATTTAATTACTTATATAAGAATAATCATTACCTTGCACATGGATACATCTACGGTGTATGAACGGGACCACCAAGATGGGCTTCTTTCACAAGATAGATCAGAAGATGCTCTATCACATCGAAAAAATCACATGGAAAGACTTTCTCCAGTTTCGTAATAATAACAGAAATATTTTCCTCCATCCTATCTAAACTAATGTCCAATAACTTACCAGAGCATAAATCTTTTAAAAAAAAGAGTTATCCCTATAATAGGCTTCCATATCCTTTTAGGTGAATTGCGAAAAACAATAGGAATCAAAGTTTCCATGAATACATGACAGTCATGACTTTTCATACCTATCAACTTCCCTTCATTCAGATCTGCTCGCTTTCTTAAATTTGAAGTATATCCTTTTGGGATCCTCAAATTTTGCACCCACGTACATATTTCACATTTCTCGGCCATTGTGAATGAAAAGTTAGCTTTGGGCTTTACAATTTTGTCATTTGGTAGTTCCTGCAGCCACAATTTCCTCCTCCTGCAATATTCTTGTAAGTCCAGTCTAGCTTTTGGGTTGTCTTTTGTCTTCCCCTTGACATCTATCACTATGTTGAACAAATTATATGACAACTTCCAAAATATGCTTTGTTTGGTCTTGTTATGTTCAATGCCACATCCAAGAAGTCTTTCATGTACGGGACAATCTGTAACTTTAGGCAAATGAGAAACTCTCTCCCAAATTTGTTGGCCTGTCAATGATAGAGGTGGAGGATCATTCTTAACCTTGTTTTTTCTGAATGCATGCTTCATATTTCTGAACCCGTACCCCAGTGGTAAGAATTGACGATGATAATCAAACCATGAATTTTTCTTGTCATGCTTTAGGGTAAAAGTCTTACTGTGCTCCACACAATAAGGACAAGCAAGCTTTCCAGTAGTCATCCAACTAGACAAGATACCATATGCAGGAAAATCATTAATAGTCCACATTAAATAAGCACGTATAACAAAATTTTGCTTAGCTGATATGTCATACATCACTACACCTTCAAACCATAGTTGTTTAAGCTCATCTATCAATGGTTGTAGATAGATATCAATTAAACTTTTTGGATTGTGGGGACCTAGAATAATGTAACTTAAAAATATGAATGGACTTATCATGCACATTTCAGGAGGAAGATTATATGGAGTAGGAAATACTGGCCAACAAGAATAAGGCATGGCAGAATTAGAGAATGGTGTGAAACCATATGCACACAGACTTAATCTAACATTTCTAGGCTCTCTAGCAAAGTCGGGATATACATTATCATAATACTTCCATGCTTCCCCATCAGATGGATGAGACAAGACACCCGACGCCTTCTATATTCACGATTCCATCTCATAAGCGGGGGTAGACCTTATTGATGCATACAACCTCTTTAGTCTAGGAATAAGAGGTAAATAATGCATCGTCTTAGTTGGAACCATCTTTCTAGCTGGACTCCTATTATAACGAGCATCACCACAAAACTTACAATTTTCCAATTCACTATCATCCTTGTAGTATAACATGCAGTTATTAACAGAACAATCAATTATATTATGTGACAATACTAATATGGAAACAAGCCTCTTTGCTTGATAGAAAATCCTAGGTATGTTTAACTCAGGATCAACCAACTTGTCCATGAGATCAACCATTGAGTCCATAGTTGCATTAGGAATATTCTAATCTGATTTAATATTCATTAATTTAACCATTGCAGATAATGAGGAATGCGAACTCGCCTCACATAATGGACGACTAGCCTCTTCTAATTCTGCATAGAAGTATCTAGCTTCTTCATTAGGAGCTTCATTAAAGAATTGGTCAGGTTCCACCTCCCCTTGAACTCTGAAAGTATCATTGATCATTTCATGAACTATATCATATTGAAAGATGTCATGTTGATTGTTATCAGGTTCAAATCTAATCTGACCATGTGGTACAAGCATATTATATTCATCTACTAACATCGTATTACAAAATACACCATTCTGTCCATCTATTTGTAACACCCCAAATTTTTTAAGCTAAGACTGAGCCATTCTTCGTAGGATATAGGATTTATGTTAATGATTCTTAATTGAGTATAAGTGTTAAAGTCAAATTCTTAATATGGTAATAGAATTAGAGAAGATCTAAGGTCACACGAACCCTCTGGTACGAAGCTAAGCTAAAAGCTTTCTTAGCATTTGAGTTCTAACGTAAGAATTTTAAAAAGGTCGATGGACCTATGACTTTATGCTTGGATCAATTCCTAAGTATTTATAGTATATAAGGTGTAATTTAGAGTCATAAGGTATCTTTTACATCAATATAATAAGTTAGATGACCGATAAAATATCATATCGATGGTATTCAAATTAGCTTTTCAGTGCATCTGATTTTGCGTTAATCAGAGATTGGAGTAGAAAGTTATGACTATTTTAGTGAAGGGGTGCAGAGCTATTCAAAGGTCCACGCCCGGAGCACGTCGCGGACCCTCATTGGATGAGTTAAGGATGTTTTTCTTTATAATTTGAGGTATTTTTATTCTAAAACCTTTGGGAGTATATTTAAGATCCTGAAAATCCCAAAACGTCAGTTTTCATAGTCAAAAACCCTCTCCTCACTCTTAAACATAAATACTCAAGAATCATCAAGAAAATCATCACGCTTAGGATTAGCTTCCAAGATTCCTCCTCAAGGTAAGTTATTCTTCATGAATTTTAATCTACCCAACCTGAATTTCTTCATCTATTCATGAAGCTCTAATAGAATTTTAAACATAACCTAGGGTTTCAAGAAAACAAATTCAAGAATCCCAAGAATGGATTTTTTGACTCTTTTTCTTCAAGAATTATGGTTCTTCATCAATAACTCGAAAGAGTCTAAGTCAAGAATTTAAGAATCAAAGATAATTCTTTCAATAAATGTCCTTCCAATTTCTTACACTTTAAAAGAACTACAAAGATTGAGGATTTTCTCCAAGAAAGCGAGTATTCCCCAAACTTCAACCAACGATTTCTCTCTCAATTTTGATCGGAGTTGAGCAATTAATCAGGATAAATTGTACACTTTTCCAAGGAGAACACCATGGGGGTTTTAGAAAAATGATTTTGGTGTACCGTTTGAGGTAAAATTCGTGATCTTGCTGCTGCATTTTTGATATATTTGAAAACTTTAACATGAGATTTCTTCCTCATATTAGCTCCTTTTTTTAATTGGTTTTCTCCATTGAATTCCTTATCACTTGGGAAACATTTTCATGTATAAATTTTCAGATTCTGATGATATTTTTCTAGCAATAAAATTTTTGGATCATTTTACTCTTTTCACGCAAATTAATTGATTTTAGTGTCGTTAGATTCATTATTTAATTATGATGCTATATTTAAATAGATTTTGGTGAATTAGAGTGTCATAGAAAGAAAAAAGCTTCGGAATTGACGTGATTCGAGACTTTATATAAGGCAAGTGAATTTCTTAACCTTTGTTAAGTATATAGAATCTTATGTTTCTTCTGTGAGGTTTAAAAAATGATTTAAGTAGGCTTTCATTGAAATATTTTAAATTGGGTGATTATCCTATGGTGATATTTGACTTGTGAATTAATGATCGAGACTTATTATATGTGAAATAGTAATTATTAGTTATTGATATCAAAGTGATACTTACTTTTAGATGTGAATGTTGTTAAGGTTGTGATGGTATTGAGATTGAAGATATTGCAACATTTATGGTATTGAGCTACCCATTATTGATTCTGAGACATGAATTTGTATGGGCATCTTGCATACTTTATTTCAATGAACATGATTATTGTACAATTACTATCCGTTTTCTAGATTATCCAAGAAAAGAAATGCAAAGTCGAAGGGAAATGGTTCCGGCTAGTGAAAAAGAAAAGAAATAAAAAGCCGAAGGAAAATATTTTCGGCTTGATATGAAATAAAAATTGCCAAAGGAAAATGGTCCCGTCGAATACATGGTCCATGTTTGGAACCATTGGGTTCTGACTGAGGCATGTTTATGATCAATGGATGTGTATCATAGGACAAATATGCATCATTTTACGTGACATTGCATTGTATTGCATTACACCTCATCATCATTTATAAACGTGTGAGTGTTTTTTTGTGAAACTTGTGATAGATGCACTTGATCCCTGGTGTTGTTGATATATAATAGTTGGTGTGGTTATT
>JAABOM020119213.1:0-22807 GCA_011800125.2 Solanum clarkiae | reverse complement strand
TTAAAGAGCCATTTTGCTTTATTCCATCATACTCCAAAGCCAAAAAATAGTCAATCTTTGGCTCCATCCGAGATTGAGTGTTTGATAAAATGTACGACTAGAGTTTCTTGAGGAATTTAAGGTCCAATATATGTTTTATGAGTTGAATAGTGTTATGATGGTTATATGATGATGAAACGATGATTGCATGATGATGAATCAATGGTATGAATATGATGTATAATGATGAGAGGAAATGTAGGTGTAAGATGACCATAAGATGATGAAAGTATGTTATATATGTGTTAAATTCATGAAAAGTATCTATGACGTTCCAAGTCAACCACTTTATTGAGAGAGTTCAAAGTCTCAATCACCTTGGCGAGGGGTGCCAAGCCTCTGTTGCCTTGTTGAGAGTGTGCAAAGTCTCAATCACCTTGACAAGGGGGTGCCAAGTCTCGATTGCTTTGTTGAGGGGGTACCAATCCTCAATAACCTTGACGAGGGTGTGTCAATCCTTAGTTACTTTGTTGAGGGGGTATTATCAAGACTCAATCACCATTCAAGGAATAGTGTTCTTTGGAGTTAGGAAGTAGCTCACTTGGTCTATGATGATGGTCGATTCCTATGCATGCTCTAATTCTATTTAAGCATATGATGCAGTAATATGTTTTTTACTTCAAGCATCATTCATACATGTCATATTGATAGTAAGCTATCCATTGTCTATGATTATGCATTTTGCCTATGCTGTCTATCTCTTGTTCCATTGCAACCTACATACTTAGTATATTCAAATGTACTAACGCATACTCTATTCCAATATGATGTCACCATATAGGAACCAGAGCTCCATTTGGTCATCATCCTCCTTTACGTGGCTAGTGATATCCAATAAAGGTAGTTGGTGAGTCCTGATGTCCGAGGGAAATATGTACATTCTTATGCTATGTATTTAAGATTATTTTTCCTTTTTGGGTATACTTGACTATGAGGGTGAGCCCGATTGCTTGTTTCGGTCCCCGCTAAGTTCTATGTTAGAGGTGTTATTGGCCAAAAAATGTATTATGCTTGAGATTTGACTCAGTTATGATATCCAATCTATTTAAGTATGACTCTCTCTCCCTTAGTCCCAATTTTCCTTGTTTTTCTTTCTTATGTCATTTTCTCTTACTTCCGCAACCAAGGATGTGTGATGATATGAAATGAGGCTTGTTTTGGTTTCCTTCGTGTTCCCTTTCACCGGTCACATCTAGGACCTAGGCTTGGGTCATGAAAAAGATGGTATCAGAGCACTAGGTTGATAGATCCTCAGAGTCTAGTACACCGCATCGATTAGATTCTTATTCATGATTGTGTTGTGCACCACAATTATGAGTAGGAGGCTATAAGACATTTTAGGAAGAGTTTCCCTTTTTCACATTCTAAGTCATGCTATAGAGTTGTAGTGAGTTTTTCCTGCTAATAATTGTTCCGTGCTATGTTAGATCATGCCTAACACTCGAGGAAGAAGGGCTTGAACTCCTATGGAGCAACCTACCAATGGTGAACTCTGGGATGCTCTCATTATGCTTGCCCTAGTGGTGCCAAACCAAGTCAACCAAGGGGCCCAAGACCCTCATGCTACTACCCCAACAGCTAGGGTAAGGGACTTCATGAGGATGAATCCTCCGGTATTCTATTAGTCAAAGGTGGATGAAGATCCACACTAGTTCATTGATGAGGTCTATAAGATCTTGAATGTCATGGCTGTTGGGCCGAATGATAAGGTGGAGTTTGAGGCATTCCAACTCAAAAGGGTAGCCCATTTATGGTGTGATCAATGAAAGGGTGAGAAAGGACACAGTTATGTGATTCTTTGGGAGGAGTTCAAATGGGCTTTCCTTAATTGGTTTTTCTCTCTTGAGCTTAGGGAAGCTAAGTTGGTAGAGTTCTTGAACTTGAAACACGGTGCTATGAGTGTGAGGGAGTATGCCCTCAAGTTTAATCAACTTTCAAAGTATACTCCTTATTTAGTGGTCGATCCAAGGTCTAGGATGAATAAGTTTGTGAAGGGGGTCTCCGACTTGGTGAGTGAAGAATGCCGATTCACCTCGCTAATTAGTGACATAGACTTGTCCCGCTTGATGACTTATTGTCGAGCAAATGTAGAAGAAGAAGTTGAGGAAAAGAAGGGGTAACGAGGCCAAGAGGGCTCGATTTGATGGTGGCTCCCAAGATCTATAGTATGACGGTGCTTCAAATAAGAGGATGGCTATTAATGGGGTGACTAACTCAAGAGGGCAAGATGGCTATGAAGGGAGAACTAATCCTAAGTGTTCCAAGGTGTGGGAGGTATCATGGTGGGCCATGTTTGAGGAAGACCAATGCTTGCTATAGTTGTGGAGAGGAGGGTCACAAGATAATAGATTTTCCTCTTAGGCGCAAAAAAGGTAGAGGTAGTGAGGTTGATCAAGGGGATTCTCTAAGACATAATCGGTTTTATGTTCTTCAAGGGAGGAAAGAAGTAGATGAGGCATCCGATGTTTCTACTGGTATGTTGAAGTTTCCTTGACTTTGATACGTGTGCATTATTGGGGCTGGTGTGCCATTGTTTCTTTCTTATTTCTTTTGATGGCTAGAAAGTCCGTAAGTGTTGACCCATGTTCATATTGCATCAGGTTTTGTCTTACGACTTATTGGAGTTGGTGTGGTGGTTTTAATGTTATGCTTGGGATGGGATAGTTGCATGCATGTTGTGTCTTCATGGATGGTAGGACCCATAGAGTTATATTCCGACTCCCAATGAACCCGTCTTGAGTAGGAGGGGGTCAAGTGGTAGAAAAAAGAGGTAGGTCCATCCTTGTCGTAAGGTTCAATTAATCTCTAAGGGTTGCCCATGTTCTTATTGCATAGAAGTCTTGGCTTGTAATCTGCGTTAAACTTAGCTTGATGTGTTGGAGGTGGCCTCTACTGGTGAAGCATTGATTTATTTAGCGAGAAAGTGGCTAGAATTCTTTAAGTGTCATGATATGGATGTGCATTATTTTCCCGGTAAGGCTAATGTTGTGGTCGGTGCTCTAGGTAGCCTAGCATTGGAAGAAGTTGAGGCTGGTGGTATAGTATTCTTGTTGGTTCCAGATCTTTTTAGGTTGGAGAGATCTAGATTAAGCAAGTCCTCGATTCCGTCTTACTAGGGTTGGAAGTTTTGTGCGAAGAGAGCATAGAGTGGAGGTTGTCTCCCAAGGGGGGATGGTATTTCATGGAAACAAGTGGAATAGGTGTGGTTAAGATTGACAAAAAGTTATAGATGGCAGTCCTTTTAGAGTGTAGAGGAAGTTGGTAAGGTTTCTTTCGGATGGAAGTTGCCTATGGTCATGGTTCATCCGGTTTTGCATCCTTCTAGGTTGAGGGGAGGTATTGGTGACTCTAGTGCTATAGAACTCCTTGAAGTTGTGGGAGTTGTGATAGAAGAGTTCACTTATGAGGAGGTCCAGTGGAGAAGTTGTGTGAATATGAGTGAAGATTGGTTGATAATGATGTAGGGTTCATCAAGGCCTTTGGAAGAGTCGTCTATTCGTATGTGTTTCTCGAGGAGCCGGTGCGGGCATCGAGAAGCAATATCCATACTTCTTTCGATCTATTCAAGATTATGATAACACTTCAAGTCCTGTTTCTATGATTCCATGCCTTGTATTTCATCCCCTATGTCATTCATACGCATTCATGTTTAAGTCGGCAAAGTCATGATGATTTTATACTTATGTTGAGATTTTGAAAATGGTGTTGGAAATGTAATGTTGCATTCTTGTTGGGGCTGAGTTAGTTATGATCACTCTTGGCTTGTATGTCTCTTTTACATTCTGGGATGAATGTTCCCAAGGGGGAGATATTGAAACGACCCCAAAAAGTGCCCGAAAATTGCCTTGGAATGCCCAGAATTTTAAATTACATATATCTCAAAATCCATGCATGATATCAAAAATTCGACTTCATATTATTGTTCAAAGGGTCAACATTAGGGGCATAAGGTTCTATCCCCGATTTTAGAGCAATTGAATCACAATTTCAAATTTCTAAAATTTCAATTTCCAGAGATGATCCACGATAGCACCGGGATACGCAGCTGTCATGGACATGTGTTAATTTGGCCTCCACGACAGGTCTGCATCATGGACTAATCTATTTTTTTGCCAGTGATTTTTATCTTTGTCTAAGGGTTTTGGATCTTGGGCCTAAGTGTTTCCAAACGTGTTTTTACCTATACTTAGCCTTATTTCACCCTCATATCACCCAAAAACATTCCCCGATATCCTCTCAAACCGTTAGACTCATACTTTACGCTAAATTCAAGTCTCAAAACTCAAGACCAATCTTAAGGATTTCTTTAAGGTTCTTTTTCAAGCTTCAAGTGTCCATCTCCCAATCTTCACCAAGTTCATCTCTAAGATAAGGTATATCGTATTGACCCATTATTTCCTTCTACCGATGGTGCCTAAGTTTTTTTTTTTACTTAAATTTCATGATTTAAAGTTGATTTTACATATGGATTCTGTATATTAAGAATTTTACTACACAGTGATTTGAGTTCTTGAAAGTATGGTTGTTTTAGCATGTTTTGAGCTCTAAATCTTGGATATAATGTTGGATTTGATTAAGGGTTTTGATGTATATTTCTTGAAGGTGTTGCAAGGTTTTGATTGATGGTTTTACAATGGATTAAATGATTTCACTATTGAATTGCATGATTTTACACTAGCACTACACACCCGCCAAGTGTTTGATAAAATGTCCGGCTAGGGTTTCTTGAGGAATTCAAGGTCAAATGCATGTCTTATGAGTTGAATAGTGTTATGATGCTTATATAAGGATGATATCATGATGATGAATCAATGGTATGCACATTATGTATAATGATAAGAGGAAATGTAGGTATATGATTACTTTGTGATGAGGAAAGTATGTTGTATATGTGTTGAATTCATGAAAAGTATCTATGATGTTGCATATCAACCACCTTGTTGAGAGGGTGCCAAGTTTCAATAACCTTGATGAGGGAGTGCCAAGCCTCTGTTTCCTTGTTGAGAGGGTGCCAAGTCTCAATCACCTTGACGATGGGGTGCCAAGCCTCGATTTCTTGTTGAGGGGCTACCGAGC
This sequence comes from Solanum clarkiae, assembly GCA_011800125.2. NCBI lineage: Eukaryota > Viridiplantae > Streptophyta > Magnoliopsida > Solanales > Solanaceae > Solanum > Solanum clarkiae. The sequence goes on along the minus strand of JAABOM020119213.1, from coordinate 17,692 downwards.
CTCAATCACCTTGATGAAGGGGTGTTAAGCCTCAATTGCCTTGTTAAGGGGGTATCAAGCCTTAATCACCATTCAAGGAATGGTGTGCCTTGGAGTTGGGAAATAGCTCACTTGGTCTATGATGATGGTCTATTTCTATGTATGCTCTAATTCTATATAAGCATATGATTCACTAACATGTTTTGCTTCAAGCATCATTCATATATGTCATATTGATAGTGTGCTATCCATTGTCTATGTTTATGCATTTTTGCTATGATTTCTATCTCTTGTTGTATTGCATCCCACATACTTAGTATATTCAAACATACTAACGTATACTCTATGCCTACATAATGTCACCATGTAGGAACCAGAGCTCGATTTGGTCATTATCCTCCTTAACATCGCTAGTGATATCCAATCAAGCTAGTTGGTGAGTCCTCATGTCCGAAGGCAATATCTATGTTCTTATGTTATGTAATTTAAGACTATCTTTCCTTTTTGGGTATACTTGACTATGAGGGTGAGCCCGGTTGCTTGTCTTGGCACCTGCTAAGTTCAACGTTAGAGGTGTTGTTGGACAAAATATGTATTATGCTTGAGCTTTGACTAACTTATGATATCCAAGCTATTTAAATATGATCCTCTTCATTAGTCCCAATTTCCCTTTTTTTTTGTTTCTTATGTCATTTTCTCTTGCTTTTGCGACTAAGGATGTGTGATGACATGAAATAAGGCTTGTTTGGGGTTCCTTCGGGTTCCCCATTTGTCGGTCACATCTAGGCCCTAGGCTTGGGTCGTGTCACCACAACATTTGGGTAGCCCCAGACCCAGGCCATTGTTGTTCGCACTCCCCAGTCTGACGAGGAAGGCAGCAACATTAGCAGCTCCAATCAGATGACTCCATCTAGAGAGGAGTCAGATTCAGAGTCAAGATCCGGCTACGAGTCAGAGATAGAGTCCCCAGCCGCACCACCTCAAAAATGACCATCACTTCATGATGCTTTCACTAGTCGATGGTGTGTTGAGGGCATGCAGGACATCTACACAGAGGGCGTACAGAGGAATGAGCAAGCCAAACTAGCCCGTTATATATTTGAGGAGCCCCGGATCATTCTCTCCTGACTAGACAGTTTTCCTGGTCTCCATGACACCATCAGCAGGTACGGGCTCAAGTGGTTGGCCAAAGCATCAGGGAAATACTTCCCGACCGTAGTCCGGGAGATCTACGTATCTATGCCACCACAGTATTTAGAACTCTTCCCAAGGGGAAGAAGCCCCTTACTCAGCCCAAGCTGACACGCTCTAGAGTGAGAGGCTAGTAGATGGTCATTTTGGAGACTACCATATGTCATATTCTATCCAAGCCTGAGTTTCCAACCCCTAGATCCACAACAGAGTACGATCTCCGAGTGTGATAGATCACAGAGGGACAAAGGTCTGATGAGAGACCAGATCCGACTTAATGAGATGGGTAACATAGATAGCAAAGCAGGGCTCGAGACTCTACATGGATAGCCATCTCATCAGGGCCTATTATAAAGGCCTCTCTTAATTTCCTCCACCAAATTTTGGTGGGCTGTTGTTAGGTCACAGATCTGGACGACACTTGTTGATAACACTTTGACGTTGGACTGTGCTATTTTGGTTGCCAGTATCTTGGTTGGCTATGAGATTGATTAATCCAGCGTCATTGCAGGTCAAATCCACGAGGCGGCCTTGCAGAGGTCTACCTCCATCCCCTTTCCTTGCTTGATCTACAAATTCTATATAGAGTCAGGGGTGGAGAGTTTACATCAGCTAGACTCACTTATTGATGTCCAACACACACTAGATGCTAGACGAATCAAGGTACGGATAACTCGATGGCACTTCGACAAGCATCGTACTATCAAACTCAGATGCCCGAGATGTTCGCAATTGAGCCACCGTCTGAGGTTCCACCTACCACGACTGCTGCTGCTACTACAGAAAAGAGGCCCATATAGACTGAAGCTGATATAGATAGGGGGCCCACTACTAATACTCTTACCCCACAAGCCATCCTTACACATACAGCACCTGCCGACATAGAATATGTGTTCGTGGTCTATTCAGGCCATGGAGCAGTGACCAACGCAAACTAAGTCCCAATTGGCTCAGTTACTTCAAAAGATCAGGGCCTGGGTCCGCCAAGTAATTACAGAGTCCGAGGGACGCATGCAGGTATTCAAGGTCACTACTATTTAGGATCGACTTGCAGTCGCGGATGCCCCTATAGATCATTTTAAGTTATGGGTCTAGCAGAGCTTGAGTACTGCATGACTAGCAAATATGATGGCCCTATAGATAGAGATCCAGTAGCTCCGGGCTGACATAACAATAACTTTGGCCGCAATGGTGTCATTCTCGTAAACTGCGGTTCCAATGCCAGTGGTGGATTTGTTTGCACTTAAGGAGCATCCACAGCCTTCCCACGAGAAGAGGCTTTCCAATGTAGATGTTGTAAGATTGCGTGCGGAGCTGATATAGAAGTAGGAGCTAAAGCTTTTCATGATACAGTCGAGCTAGGATGAGGAGCTAAGGCAGGCTAGAGAGCTTGAGAGATTAAGGGGTTCTGGTCCCACTGATCATGGTTCTACCATTGAGGAGGCGAACCCAGAAGGTTGAGGATGGCCAAAGTCAGTCAAACACCGACGCTTAGGCACCCAAGTATGTTCTTTTTGGGCCTTAATACTTTTATTTTGCATTTTTGGTATGCATTGAGGATAATGCACCTCTTTTTTGATGGGGTATGGGTAGTTATAGGCCTCAGTGAAGTCTAAGTAACCTTGGCCTATAACTATCCCAAAATTTTGAATCCTAGTTTTCTTACATGTGTTCTTTTCCCCATGGATATTTAATTTTGATTGAACTGACATGTTTAGAATGTGTAGGTTGTATTGGTAGCATATAGAACTAATATCTACAACATATATGTGTATTTGTATTTTTTTGTGTGAAAAATGATGCCCACCAAACTTTTGTTAGTTGGTCTAGATAGCAACCATGCATGTTTAATTGTGTTGACAATGTTTATTCTGATAATTAAGGATAAAATTGAGATACAAAGCATGATCCCAAAGTTAGTGTTGATAGTGTAATTAGTGCCATATGAGTGTGAGCTTGCTTAGCTAAATTCATGTATTTTGCTTCACTTCAGAATTTGTCCTGTTACTCTAACTTGGACTATAGGTGAGTTAGTTCGGAAGGGAACTTCGGACGTTTTTCATAATAGTTCACTTAGCCTAAATGAACCAATCAAATGTGTGAAATATCCCTTGATCCTAATGTTTCAGCGTTACATCTACCTTTTCTTTGTAAAACCTAAGTTACCTAGCCTTATTAGATGTAAAATCCTGAAATTGGCCCTGTTCCTTTATTGGACATTGTGCACCTTACCTGAGGTAAAAAGTCTAAGTTGAGGGTGGATATCAAAAATGGCTCTAGTTCCTAGGTTGGATATTGTGCACCTCAACTCAGGCCAAAAGCCTAAGTTGAGGGTAGCTGGTGTAAGGGTAAACATAGTGGGGGGGAGGGGAGGGATTTAGTGAGACATGGAAAAGGAAGAAACATATGTGCTAGGGTGAAAGAAAAATGAGTGATGCCTAAGCAATGAACTAAAAAGAAAAATAATGTGAAAACAAAAGGCAAAAAGCTGAAAAATGAGAATAAAGCACCCAAAAAAGCTTGAAATAGGAGAAAGGGAGAACGAGATGAAAAATAATGGTGTTGGTAGGGCAGTAGTGTAAAAATCCAGTGTCAAAGATGGCCATTAGTCACTATATTCCTAAAACATCATACTAAAGCCACCTAACCCTATGTTACAAGCTAGTAAAGTCCTAAAGTGATCCTAGTTTGAGACTCGAGTATAGGGGCAAGCATATAGTATGGAGCATGGTAATTGAATGTCTTTTGTGAGAGTGGCTGGTGTAAGGGTAAACACAAAACTGGGGGGGGGTTAATGATACATGTAAAAGGAAGACAAATATGTGTTGGGGTGAAAGAAAGATGAGTGATGCCTAAGCAATGAGCTTAAAAGAAAAATGATGTGAAAATAAAAGGCAGAAAGCTGAAAAATGAGAATAAAGCACCCAAAAAAGCTTAAAATATGAGAAAGGGATAACGATATGAAAATTAACAGTGTTGGCAGGGCAAAAGTATAAAAACGCAGTGTCAAGGATGGCCTTTAGTCACTAGGTTCCTAAAAAATCATACCAAAGGCACCTGAGCCTATGTTACAAGCCTATAAAGTCCTAAAGTGATCCTAGTTCGAGACATGAGTATAGGGGCAAGCATATGGTATTGAGCATGGTATTTGAATGTCTTTTCTAAGAGTGAGTGATTTATCACAGTCCTAAGATTATACTTGAAAATATCATTATGAGGGATATATGGGACTCCTTCCTGTGAGGGCACTTGCATTGCATTGTTGACATTAGACTAACTCAATGATTGTGGCTTGTTGATAACTACCTTGCTTGTCATAGTTGCATTACCACATGTATTGATTTACACTAGTTTCTTACCAGCTATCTGATGTATTTTTAAAATTCGTGTGGGTGTCTGAGCTTGAGTTTGATGTGATGCATGCCATTAGATTGAGGTCTATGTTACTATGCTACTTATGTAGATTGAGTCCGTCGCTTGAGGACAAGCAACAATTTTAAGTTGAGGGTGCTGATGTGCTATCAAAATATAACACTTTTGATACTTAAAACTTGGAATTTTGTGTATTCTCAATGTGATGTTAGTAGATTTGATGTGTTTTTATATTTGTTTTGCAGGATTACAGGGCTGACATAATTTTTGGTCTAACTGTTCAGAATTTGCTGAAGCAAAGGTTCCACGAGACCCTTTACGGTCCATAGAGAATCTATGGGCCGTAAAGATAGTTTTGGAGACAATTCAGGTAATGGGAGAATTTCTGAAGTTAGGTCTACGAATATGCAGATAATTCGTAGAAGACTTTATAAGCCGTAGACTTGGTGTTGTGCCTTGAGGATCAGAAAGTGGGGAGTTACTGAAAAGTCATCAGACGAAGCCCCCTACGGGACGTAAAACTTTACACAAGCCATAGAAGGGTGTCGTAAAGCCAGCCCTAGATTTAAAGAAGCAATCCACGAAAGCCTGTCTACGGGCCATAAAATATTATATGGCTCGTAGAACGGCCCACAGAGTTTGCCGACCCAGTTATCCTTGTCACAACCCAAGCCTAGGGCCTAGACATGACACGTTAAATGAAAACCTGGGGAAAGTTCCCAAATAAGCCTCTCAAGCATATGTGGCACATCCTTGATTTAGCGAAACCATGAAAGAGAAAGGAGCACATATCACATAATATCTAAGGGAAATGAGACTAAGGGAAATCTTTACCATACATAAAGATAATAATAGTCAAGCTTAATACATAACATCCATATCCAATAACACCTCTAGTATGAGTGGAACAGGGGCCAAGACATCTCCCAAGCTCACCCTCAAAGATAAAAGAAAGTCTAAATAGATAAGCTTTAACAAAATCATGAAAATAAAGGGGATGTTGTCACCGAAGTGGAGGACTCACCAATAGTAATCTTCAATGATCTGGCTAACCACGTAGAGGATGAGGATGAATAGGAGCTCCAGTTCCTGCACGGTGAGATCATATGGGCAAAAGTATGCGTTAGTACCTGGAATATAATAAGTATGCAGGGTGTAATGCAACATGAAACATAATCCATAATAATCAAGATGTATAATCATAATCAATAGACATAAGCTCCATATGACATGCATAATTAATGCTTTAATTAATACATACATGAAGATAATCAAACATGTATAATGTATCTTATTGATGTGGGAGGAGACTCTAACCAACATATAAGACCAAGCTAGCTCCTATTTGGAGTCATGTCGTTTACTTTACATCGAATAAAAGAGTGGTCTACTTGCCAAGGTGGACAAAGCTTGAGGTAGACAATGCTTCACCCCACATAGTGGGTGACATGACGTGGTTGGATCTAGTAGTAAAAGTCTATTTAGGGAAATAATATAAACCTATGGTGGCACATAGTTAAGAGACCAAGACATTATATAAGGCCCCCTTAGATCGAGCCCCCACCTTAAGCCTCATTTGGCGCTAAGTGTAGTCTCACGAAATACTTAAAGTAATCATAAATTTAATCATGACATGGACAACTTGTAAAAATATGATCATATGCATGCGTAGCTCATTCAAATACTTGACCCCTAACATTGTGTATACCTTGTACTAGAGGATAAAAATATTACATAAACTTGACCCCTTCTAGTAGGCATCACATTACACATGAGGGTAGAGATTATAATATGCTTGACCCCTTCTAGTGAGAGTTAGTACATGAGGGTAAGATAGTATCATGCTTGAATCCAATGTAGATATTATTTACTCACAAGAGGGTAAAAATATAGGATAATGGCTGAATAATTTACTTGCAAATCATAGAAACTTTTCATGAGTTTAATATATGCTTGGGAGCCCATAATTTATCATAACAAGCTTGTCTTGAAATTCATGCAATAATCATTCATTCACATAGGATTCTCATCATGTAACCTTAGTGAAATATAGTGGGTACATGCGCATGCACTTAAAACCATGCAATCTACGAGTATGAGACAAGATAAGAGTAAAATCAACTCATTTAAGGTTTTTCAAATTAACTCATTATTATAGTATTAAAACCCTTGTTTTAAGTATCATGATTACCCCAACAATATTTTAGCATAAATTATCATTTCTTGAAGAACCCATAGAGAAGACATGTGTACGATGCATAATAATATTATCATAGGCAAGAGTCCATGAATACCCATAAAATAATTTATAAGTTCATGTAGTTTGAGAAGAGGATCGATTGGTCTTGTAGGAAGAAAGGTTGCCAGAATCAAACCCACATACCTTGATTATACAAGATAGAAAAACCTCGGGAGATGATGAGAAATTTGGAACCCTAGCTTGCACCTTCTTGCTTGAAGCCTTGTAGGAACTTGAGAGTGTTTGACAAGGTTTAGAGACTTAGGGTTTTTGGAATGAGAAAGAATGAATAGTGTTATGTAAATTGATAAGGGACATCGATGGGGCCAAAAAAACGTAGTTTGGACATAGAAGAAAGAGGAAAGGTCAAATTTACCCCTACTAAAATCCTAGTTAGACGGGTCCACGAGACCTCATTTATGGGCCGTAGAGCACTTTACGAGCTGTAGATGACCTTTTATAAACTAAGGGTCCTAAAAATTGAGTTACTGGAATATGTCATGAAACCCCTATTGCAGGATCTCTGACTCGTACAATGATTTACGAGTCGTATGATGAGTCATAATTCAAACTTCAGAAAGATCCAAATTTTACCAAGTCTGTCAGATCCTACGATGTCTACTTTATGGGTCGTACTTTGATTTACTAGTCGTAACCCCTATGTGAATATCAATAGTCCAATTTTTTTCCAAGCTTATCTCTTGCATCTCTCCTACCCCAAAAGTGGGGTCTTATAATCCTATTCCTTTTTGGTTTTATATTTTAAATACTATAAATAGCTTTTTAGGTTATTTTTCATAAAAATAGTAGAGGGACATGATAAAACATTAGAGAGATTGAGAGAAACGCTTGTAAAACTGAAACGATCCCAAAAAGTGCCGAAAACGTGCCTCCAAATGCCAAGAATTTTAAATTCCATAATTCATTTGTTATTTTGAAAATTCGACTTCATATTCTTGTTCAGGGGGGTCAAAATTAGGTGAGAAAGGATCTATCCCAATTTTAGAGCAACGGTATAAAAATTCAAAATTTCAAAATGTCGATTTCAAAAGAGGTTTTCGCGTTGCATCCATGACGTGCCTCTATGTTAATTTGGGACTGTTTTTTTAGTTCGATCCAGGACTTCTAAGTCTTGGACCTAAGTGCTCCCAAATATGTTTTTACCTATACTTAACCAAATTTCACCCTCATATCATCCTAAACATTTCCCAATACTCACTCAAACACTTAGCCATATTTTCACTCCCCAAAGTCATGTACGAAACCCTCATACGAAGCTAAGGTTCTCCTTCAAGGTTCTTCTTCAAGCTTCAAGTCTCCATATCCAATCTTCACCAATTTCATCTCTAAGCTAACGTATGTGGGTTTCTTTCATGGGTTCCTTTCACCCATAATATACAAGCCTCCTTTTACTCAAATTGCATGATTTAAAGTTGATTTACAAATGGATGTTGATTATTATGAAATTCACTGCACACTTTGTTAAAGCTATGTACAGTTGTGACTATTTTGCCATGGTTTGAGCTATAAATATTTAATCTATTGTAAGATTTGAGAAGGGGTTTTGATGTGTATTGCTTGAGGGTGTTCCAAGGTCTTGGTTGATGGTTTTATACTGGATTTCCTTGCATAATTTTATTCTATATTTCATGGTTTTATACTAGTATTACACAACCTCAAAGTGTTTGATAAAATGTCTTGATGTAGTTTCTTAAGGAGTTGAAGGTTCAAAGCATGAGATAAGATATGATTGACTATATGATGATTAAATGAGCTTATGTATAGGATAAATTCTACATAAAGTATTGCATTAGACCATGCCAATCCGGGGGACTAAGAACTCGGATAACCTAGATGGGGGTTTGTACGCATCAACCTAGGGAAGGGTTTGTACTTCTCCACCTAATGATAAGGCGACATCATCACTAACCTGGATGGGGGTTTGTACTCATCAACCTAGGGAAGGGTTCGTACTTCTCCACCTTGGTGATGGGGCGGCATTATCACCAACCTAGATGGGGGTTCATACTCATTCACCTAAGAGATGGGGAAGCATCACAACTAACCTACCAATGGGTTTTACATTTGGGAATCTAGCTTGGTCTCTTCTACACATATGATATCCTATATGAGCATGAGTTACTTAAGAATGTTTTACGTTAGCATTGATCGTACATGCCATATTATTATAAGATGTCTATTGCCTATTACTACGCATTTTGATTATGATGTCTATCTCTTGTTGCATTAAATCTTACATACTTAGTACATTCAAATATACTAACGCATACTTTGTGCCTACAAGATGTCACCATATAGGAACTAGTGCCCAAGTTGATCATCATCCTCCTCAACGTGGCTAGTTCGGTACTATTCAAGCTAGTTGGTGAGTCCTCCACTTCGGTGATCTTAGTCTATGTTTCTTCTATTATGCACAGATACATTCTTCTCAATTATCTATTTTGACTATGAGGGTGAGCCCAGTGACTTTATATTGGCCCCCAATCTTATCTATATATTAGAGGTGTTTGTTGGACGTATTATGTATCTGAAATATTCGCTTGGCTCTTGTATCTCGACTTTGATGATATGAAATATTTTCCCTTATCCCCGGTTTCCCCATTCTTTTGTCTCTTGATGCTTGACTTATTACTTCCGCGACCAAGGATGTGTAATGATGCTCTACGAGGCTTTCTTGGGGTCACTTCAGGTTCCCCTTATGCCATGTCCGAGTAAGGCAAATATGGTGGCAGATGCTTTGAGTCGGGTGCCCATGGGTAGCCTAGCTCATGTTGATGGTGGTGATAGGGAAATGGCTAAGGAGGTGCATAGATTGGCTAGATTGGGAGTTAGGTTAGAAGAAGTGGATAATGGTGTTGTGTTTGTTGATGAGTCTAAGTCTTCCTTGGTTGATGAGGTGATAGCAAAACTATATCTTGCCTCCCCCTTACTTGAATTGAAGGCCTTGGTGAAAGATAGCAAGGTAGAGGTTTTCTCCTAAGGGGAAGATGGTGCCCTTAGGTACCACGGTAGGTTGTGTGAGCCTTGTGTTGATGGTTTGAGGGAGAAGATCCTTGATGAGGCTCATAATTCTTCTTATTCTATCCACCCTGGTCCCACCAAAATGTATAGAGACTTGAGAGATGTATATTGGTGGGGAGGCATGAAGAGGGATATTGCCAAGTTCGTTTCTGGTTGCCATAGTTGTCCACAAGTCAAAGCCGAACATCTAAGGATGGGTGGCCTAACCCAAGGCATAGAGAATCCCACTTGGAAGTGGAAGGTGATGAATATGGATTTTGTGGTTGGGTTGCCCAAGACTAGAAAAGGTTTTGATTCCATTTGGGTAGTGGTTGATAGGATGATGAAATCGGCCCACTTTCTACCAGTTAAGACTACCTATAGGGCTGAAGAGTATGCCAGGTTGTACATCCATGAGATAGTGAGGTTGCATGGGGTTCCTTTGTCCATCCTAATAGATTGTGGTGAACAATTCACTTCACACTTTTGGAGGTCTTTCCAAAGGGGTCTTAGTACAAAAGTTAACCTTAGTACGGCCTTCCACCCTCAAACGAATGGCTGAGCCGAAAGAACCATTCAAACCCTTGAAGATATGCTTAGGGCATGTGTATTAGAGTTGGGGGGTAGTTGGGATAATCATAACCTTTTATTGAGTTTGCATACAAAAATAGCTATCACTCTAGTATCAATATGACTCCTTTTTAGGATCTTTATGGGAGGCGTTGTGGATAATCGATTGGTTGGTTTAAAGTTGGAGAGGTGTATTTGTTGGGACCAAAACTTGTTATGGAGGCTCTTAAGAAGGTGAGGGTGATTAGGGAAAGGTTCAAAACAGCCCAAAGTCATCAAAAATCCTATGCCGATGTGAGAAGAAGAGACCTTGAATTCAAAGTGGGTGATTGGGTTTATTTGAAAGTTTCTCCAATGAAAGGGGTGGTCTGTTTTGGTAAAAGGGGAAGGTTGAGTCCAAGATATGTTGGTCCTCATGAGGTCTTGAAGAGGGTTGGCAAGGTAGCTTATAAGTTGAAGTTGCCTACTGAAATAAATTTGGTTCATCCGGTGTTTCATGTCTCTATGTTGAGGAAATGTGTTGGTGATCCTAATGCTATTGTGCCTCTTGAGAGATTTTTGCATCGCGGAAATTTGAGATTGTTATTTTTTATTTGGTCCAAGACTTATAAGTCTTGGGCCTAAGTCTCATAAACATTATTTTATCTATACTTAGTGAAATTTCACCCTCATATCATCCTAAACGCTTCCCAATACTCACTCAAACCCTCATCCTAAGCTAAGGTTCTCCTTATGGTTCTTCTTCAAGCTTCAAGTCTCCATCTCCAATCTTCACCAAGTTCATCTCTAAGATAAGGTATGTGGGTTTCTTTCATGGGTTCCTTTTACCCATTATACCAAGCCTCTTTTTACTCAAATTGCATGATTTAAAGTTGATTTACAAATGTGTCTTGATTATTATGAAATTCACCGCACACTATGTTAAAGCTATGTATAGTTGTGACTGTTTTGCCATGTTTTGAGCTATAAATCTTTAATCTATTGTAAGATTCTAGAAGGGGTTTTAATGTGTACTGCTTGAGGGTGTTGCAAGGTATTGATTTATTGTTTTACACTAGATTTTCTTACATGATTTCATCTCTATATTTCATGTTTTTGTACTAGCATTACACACCCTCTAAGTATTTGATAAAATGTCCGGATGTGGTTTCTTGAGGAGTTGAAAGTTCAAAGCATGAGATATGATATAATTGACTACATGATATGAAATGTTCTTATGTATATGATAAATTCTATATAAAGTATTGCATTAGGCCATGCCCAATCCGGGGCGACTAAGAATCGGGATAACCTAGATGGGGGTTTGTACTCATCAACCTAGGGAAGGGTTTGTACTTCTCCATCTAGTGATGGGGCAGCATTATCACTAATCTAGATAGGGGTTTATACTCATCAACCTAGGGAAGGCTTTTTACTTCTCCACCTTGGTGATTGGGCCGCATTATCATCAATCTAGATAGTGGTTCGTAGTCATCCACCTAAGTGATGGGGCGTCATCATCACTAACCTACCAAAAGGTTGTACATTTGGAAATCTAGCTTGGTCTCTTCTATACATATGATATCCTATATGAGTATTGAGTTACTTAAGCACATTTTACCTTACCATTGATCATACATGCCATATTGTTATATGATGCCTATTGCCTATTGTTATGCATTTTAATTATGATGTCTATCTCTTGTTGCATTGCATCCTACATATTTAGTATAATCAAATGTATTAACGCATACTCTGTGCCTACATGATGTTACCATGTAGGAACTTTTGCCCAAGTTGATCCTCCTCCTCCTCCATGTGGCTAGTTCGGTGCTATTCAAGCTAATTGGTGAGGAGTCCTCTTCGGGGACCTTAGTCTATATTTCTCCTATTATATATTGAGACATTCTTCCCTATTGTCTGTTTTTAGTATGAGGGTGAGCCCGGTTACCTTGTCTTGGCCCCCGCTCTTATCTATGTATTAGAGATGTTTGATGGACATGTAATGTATCTATGATATGGGCTTGACTCTTGTCTCTTGACTTTGGTGATATGAAAGTGTTTTCCCTTAGCCCCGGTTTCTCTATTCTTTTATCTCTTGATGCTTGACTTATTGCTTCCGCGACTAAGGATGTGTAATGATGCTCTACGAGGCTTGCTTGGGGTCCCTTTGGGTTCCCCTTGTGCCTTGTCACGTCTAGGTCCTAGGCTTGGGTCATGACAATAACTTTAATTTTAATTTTAATTTTAATTTTAATCTTGTGATTCTTGGTGAAGAGCTTGGATTCCTTGGGATTAATTCTATTGTGCAAGTGCTCAATTATGTTATTCAAATTTATAAGTCTTACATATACACTGATCATGAGTAGCTAAATCCACAACAAGGGTTGTGGGAACCATGAAGAATTAACAAGGTAAAAACAGATAATTTGTATGTTCTGAAAAGTGTGCATGCATATATTCATTAATTATCTTTTTATTGAATGCTTTCTAACGGTGGCAAACGTTAGAACTCACCTAGTGTTACTGACTAGATCAAGGTAATAATGAATAGGAAAAGAGATTAATTAACAGGATTTGATTGATGTTTCTCATCTAATCAACCGAACTGGGCCAAGTAGAGGTTTTACTGGAACAATAAGTTAGAGTTAGTAATGTGACACTGTAGGGATGGACCAAATCATATAGTGAAATTCACCTCTCGCCTGGACAAAGGGTTTTGTGAACTTAACTTACTGTTCTGCATGCTACACATTGGAAAAGAATTCAATTATCTGGTAATACTGAGTTAGGGACTCATAGGGAACAAATACCCTAGTTACTCCCGATTTAACACTTGTCTTAGGTTAGGGTTATTTTTCTTAGTTGTTACAAACCCCCCCCCCCCCTTTTTGGGAGATAAGTTGGTTAATCAACCCGAATCGCATTAAATTCTTCTAAGTCTACCATATTCCTGTGGGATTAGACCCTAACCTTGGATAGGTTATATATCTTGATAAAGACCACTTTAGCCTTAAAAAGAAAGTGTAGCTTTGGCTACATAGGAACCAACATGTAGAAAGTGCCACTTAGGAAGCCGAAGCGGATATGAAGAAGCGATACCCCTATCTCTTCCATCCTAATCAAGCTTGAGGTACTACGATCCTTCTTATTTTAGAACCTCCTTTCCTTGCATGTCTTGTGTTATTTGAGTATAGGTACACGATCTTGAGGTTGTATTGTAAGTATTGTTTGAGACATGGTTTAAAGATCTTGATGGTGCATGTGTTGCATTTTTGTATATGGTGCATGTATTCCATTCCGTAATCTTGCCTTAGCACATTCAGGGATGAATGTTCCCAATAGGGAGACATTGTAAGACCTCACTTATAAGGGATATGAAAAATGCAAGAAAATAAGCTTTGGAAATTTTTGACTGTCAGCTTCTACGAGAGGTTTTATGAGCCGTAAGCCATTGTACGACTCGTAAGTTAGTTCGTGGAGCCTGAGGAAGGCTTGGTGAAATTTGGGAGCTTCTAGAGATTCAATCTATGACTTATCAGATGACCTATTAAATCTTTTATGAGCCATAGATTATGTTGTAGAATGTAAATCAGAGAAGGGTCTCTAAAGGTCTAAAAAGCTATTAGACGAAACGCCTACCTACGGCCCGTATAATGGACTACAGCCTATAAATGAGGTCTCATAGTCCTATTCGGCCAGATTTTAAAAGGGAAATTTTGTCATTTCTCAGCATTTAATGCCTATGCTTGGTCATTTTAACCACCAAGGGACCCTTTATCTGCCCTTTTTTAACCCTGATTCCTCTCATTCCTCCTCATTCCAAAAATACTCTTAAGTCCTAAACTCCTCTCAAGTTCTTCAAGGTCTTTAAAGGAGAGTGCAAGATAGGGTTTTGGTTTTTTCACCTCCAAATTTGGATTTCTCAAGTTCTTCAAGGTCTTCAAAGGAGAGTGCAAGCTAGGGTTTTGGTTTTTTCACCTCCAAATTTGGATTTCTCTTCATTAAGTTGACAGGGTATATGAGTTTTGAATGTGGAGACCTTCCCTTCACAAGTTCAATCACTCCTCACCTCCTTTGTGATTTCTCAAGTCATGATTATACATGGTTATTTTATGAACTTCCTTACGTGATTATATTATGAAATATTTTATGATGATTTGTACTAGTATACCTTCATGTCATGCAACATCATGTGAAATTTATGATTTTCACATAAGGGTTTGATGGTACCCTAACCAAACTTTCATATGTTGATGGTGGGATGTTTGAATGATGTTTAATGATCTTATTTTACTCCTCTCATGACATTTATTCATGAATTGCGTGATTTTAAGTTTATGTACATGTACTCACAATGATTTGATTGAATGATGTATGTTAAGCTTTTAAGCCATGGGTGTCTTATGGCAAGATATATATGATAAGTATGTTGAGACAAACAAGGGGGTTAACAAGTACATTATGAGCTCATGAGAATGATATGAATCACAAGAATTATGTAAAGCCCTAACTTTGATGTTACAAGGTATGATTAATGAGCTATTCCAATAATGATTCCAAGATATTTTGAGACTATGCATGCCATAACTATGACTATGTTTCAAGTATTCAGTGGGATTGTGACATAGCACCAAGATGACCATGGTAGACTCCTATGGCCCCAAAACTATGTTCCACCATAGGTTTATGACATTAATTCCCTATGTGGACTTGTACCTACCGAAAAGGAAATGCTGCAAGGTATGCTTGTTAGTTGAACCTACCGAAAAGGCTATGCCGTAAGGTAAAGATAAAATGTGAAATCCACCAAAAATGCTATGTTGTAAGCAGGTGGAACTTTCTGAAAATGCCATTCCATAAGAATAGTTATGTATATCTTGGAAAAGTATATCACTCATCCAATGTGGAGTGAATATTGTGATTTCAAGTACTAGTTCGCTTTGTCTTATATATCGGCTTTGGTCCCTTCCCACTATGTATATGATGAATTGTGTTTTGGTGATCCTTCATGCATGTCCCTCTAGGCAATTTCCACTAATGATATATTGAGCCTATATTCATTGTTTATGATGACATATATAGACTACATATGATTTATGTTCCTTGATGCATTTGCATCCCATATACTTAGTACATTCCAAGTACTAATGCATACTTTTTGCCTGCATGATCTAACCATGTAGGATCGGAGCTCTCTACCATCTTCCTCCTCAACGTGGCTAGACGTTTCAGTTGAAGATTAATTGGTGAGTCCTCCACATCTGGGAAAAAATTCCACTTACTTCATGCCTTGTTTAGACTCATTTATTTTTGGATACTATCTTTTGAGGGTGTGTCTGGGAGATGTCTTGGCCCCTTTTCTATTCATGATTAGAGGTGTTGTTGGATATTGTGATGGTTATATATGATTGAGCTTAACTCCTTATGATTTTGTATTATTAAAGATATCTCTTAGTCCCTTAATCCCCTTTTTATGATTATGTGCTCGATGATGATGATGAGGTGGAAGTCTTAAGTCCTTAATTTCTCCCATAGTGTGAGTCCAAAGTCCCATTTCCCTTAGAAATTATGTGCTACATTTTTATTGCCCTTCTATGCTTCTGGGTAATCAAGGATGTATTGTCCATGCTTAGGAGGCTCATTTGGGATCCCTTCCGGGTCCCATTTGGATTCTCGCATCTAGGCCCTTGGCTTGGGGCGTGACATCAATAGTAACCATTTTGAAAATGGAGTTAAAATAAGGTCACAATCACCAATTTGATGTTAAAATTAAATTCCAAAATATCCCCAATTTCTTCAATTAAAAACCTCAATTTCTAAGTTTAAATAACAATTTAATCAATGGAAAATGAAGAAATAGGTTAGAAATTAGTTACCCAATAGATTTTCTCTGAAGAACCTTGAAGATTCTCTCACAAACTGAGCTTAGAGGGTTGAAAATGGTGAATCTCAAATTTTTAAAATTTAATATTTTTCAGATAAATTCAATGCTTTGCGAATATGGAGCATTATACGCGAATGCGGCCAAATACACCCTAATACTCTGCTAACACAGATTGTTCATTAGGGAATGCAGAAAACAAGTCATATCACATATTCCACAATGCAGAGTATCCACCTACGAATGCAAAGAGGTGACTTCTAATGCCCTACGAACATGGGCTCATCTTCACAAATGCGAAGTATAAATTCGTTTATACCAAATATAAGCAATTAATACAACTTAAACATTCATGAAATAGACCCTCGGGATTCATTCAGAACCTTATGAACACAAACCATACATAAAACCCTACCAGAAATGATATTCTGGACTCAATGGAACTGAAATGCCCCTCATGTGCTTTGCAATGCCCCATAATCGTAATTTCCATATATCTCAAAATCTGTGCATGATTTTAGAAATATGACTTCATATTCTTGTTTAGGAGGAAAAACTGAGTGGAAAATAGGTATAACGAAGATTTTAGAATACCCGTGGTGAAAAATAATTTTCGTAAATTTCTGATTTACTGTGGTTGTCGGCAGCCAGGCCGCAATACACCTGGTGCACGGCACTCTGTAATTTTATCTCCATGTCTGGTCCGCATCAAGTGTGAACTAGTGTAAAATTTTTCCCAGTTTTCATATTTCATTCAAGGGCATTGGGGTAATAGCCCTATGCCCATTTAAGCGTGAAATCTCTCATACTTAGCTATTTTTCAACTCTATAACCCACAAAAACCTCTCTAAAACCTCTCTAAGAATTTATCAAATCTCTTATACCAATTCAAGGATTTCAAGCTTAATTTTGGAACTCAAGAACCCATCTCAAGTTTCAAGTCTCCTTCAAGTTCATTTGAAGGAATTCAAGGTTTATGGTATCTGGGTCTTCATCCATGGGTCCTTTTGCCCATGGAGCCCAACCTTCTCTTTTTATGAAAATTGCATGATTTCAAGTTGTATTACATATGGGTGTCTTTTACTATGAAATATGGACATAAATTATGTTAGGGTTTTATTAAGTACTGATTAACTATGCATGAATATATATTTCAAGCTTATTCTATGAATTGATTTTGCCTATAGAGACTATGCATGATTTAAGCTATGAAACCATGAACTACTATGAACTTTTGTGATGGATTTCAAGATACCCTAAATGAGAGTTTGACTAAAATATTGGTGGGTTGATTTGCATTGAGTTTACTCATCCTATTTTACTCTTGACTTGCATGATTTTGAACAAGTATCATGAAGCCACCATGTCACGACCCAACCTAGGGGCCGTGACTAGTGCCGATTGGGCACCCGAACAATACCAAATCAAATTCCCAATCACATTAGTTAAGGATTCTA
>JAABOM020119173.1:0-22812 GCA_011800125.2 Solanum clarkiae | reverse complement strand
TCAATCAGGAATCTATGCATACGTAGGGAAATCTACTAAACTTTATAAGGTTTTCATGAAATTACTCTAAATCAAGATTTGGGACTTTCAGAATGAGAACTAAGTCATACTTTTCTAAGATATTCTAAAAATAATGATTTCAGAGTGGCCTTACATACCTAGGAAGGAAGTCTTGAAAATTTGAGGAGAAATCTTGGTGTTTCTTTACGCTTGGATGCTAGTGGAAGAGTTTGAACGAGCAAATGAAAGTGAAAAGAATATTTTTAGGACTTATTTAGGCTTTAAAATGGATTAATTTAGGATATAGGGTGTGAGAAAAGTCGCATTTGCCCTTCTCTATTAAAAAGAATGGAACTGCCTCATTTTTACACTAGTGCATGTCACGCACTAGTGTTATTTCGTGAATTTTAGCTTTTCGCCGAAATTCTGGAAAACACTAAGTGTAACTCCGTGTTCTCTCCCTGTCGCAGAGAGGACGTGGACCTTCACTGTGCAACTCAGCATTCTCTCCGCTTTGCGGAGAGGACACGGACCCTTACAGTTTCTGAATTTTTTTTGGAAAAAATAATTTGTGTTTTTTTGAATTTTTGTCAAGTTGAGACCATTTTCTGGCTCAATTTTTCTCACTTATCGCAAATCCGGTCTCAGATTTACAAATGGAGCATGGAAAGATATGTTATGCACGAGATCAAGCCTAGGGGTATTTTTGTCATTTCATGGGGTGTTATAATATCTCCCCCTTGGGACCATTCGTCCTTGAATGATAACTATACGTACAAATTAGCTCAAAACACATTATTCTCGAACTTAACAAACATAATTCTTCAAGGTGAAATGTGAAAGTTACCTTCAAGGTCTTTATTTAAGCTAATGAACAAGTGTGGATACTTGTCCTTCATGTATGCTTCTGCTTCCCATGTGGCTTCTTGCACGAATTGGTTCCTCCACAAACCTTCACCAAAACAATCTACTTGGTCCTCAATTTACGAACTTGCCGGTCTAATATCTGCATCGGAATCTCTTCATAAAGACAAGTTGTCCTTAATCCCAACACTTTCAACCGGGACAACTAAATAGGGATCTCCTAAGAACTTCTTAAGCATGGAGATATGAAATACTTGGTGTATAGCGCTTAACGCTGCTGGTAACTCTAACGCATAAGCAACTTTACCCACTTTTCTCAGAATTTGATATGGGCCAATATATCGTGGGCTGAGTTTCCCCTTCTTCCCAAATCTCATAACTCCCTTCATTGGAGATACCTTCAAGTATACTCAATCACCTACCTCAAACTCCAAGTCTCTTCTTCTAACATCTGTGTAAGACTTTTATCTGCTCTGAGCTATCTTAAGCCTCTCCTGAATAACCTTTACTTTTTTCATAGCCTGGTGGACTAGATCAGGTCCTATAAATCCTTCCTCACTAACTTCAAACCACCCTATGGGTGATCTACACCTTCTTCCGTAAAGAGCTTCATATGGTGCCATTTGTATGCTGGCCTGAAAACTATTATTATAAGAGAATTCAATCAAAGGTAAATGGTTATCCTAATTACCTTTAAAGTCTATCACACAAGCTCTCAGCAAGTCTTCCAAGGTTTGTATAGTTTGCTCTACTTGCCTGTCTGTTTGTGGATAGAAGGCTGTGCTAAGATTCAGCTTGGTACCAAGCCCCTTCTGAAAGGACTTCCAAAACTGTGTTGTAAACTGAGCTCCTCTGTCTGAAATGATGGATATAGGGACCCCATACAACCTAACAATCTCCTTAAGATAGAGTCTGGCATAATCCTCAGCTGTATCAGTCATCTTGATAGGTAGGAAATGAGTTGACTTAGTCATTCTATCTACTATGATCCATAATGAATCATGTTATCTACGGGATCCAGGTAAACCTATTACGAAGTCCATATTAATCATCTCCCATTTCCATTTCAGAATCTCTATGTTCTGGGCTACACCACAAGGCCTTTAGTGCTCAACCTTAACTTGCTGGTAGTTTGGGCATCTAGACATGAACTCTGCAATGTCCTTCTTCATACCACCTCACCACTAGACTTCTGACAAATCTCTATGCATCTTTGTTGCACCAGGGTAGATAGAGTATCTGGCATTATAAGCCCCAACTAAGATTCTATCTTTAAGGTTGTCAACATTCGGTACACACAACCTGCCTTGATATTTCTAGACACCATTTCCCGCTTTTGACAACACTAATACTTTCTGCTTCTGAGCATCTTCTTTCAACTGGGTAAGGATGAGATCCTTATCTTGCTTTTCTTTCACTTATACCACCAAGGATGACTCTGACCCATTTCTAACAATGGCCTCGCCTTCGTCAGAATCTTCAATCCGAACCCCCAAATGGGCTAGTCTATGGACCTCCTTACCTAACTCTTTCTTTTCAGCCTCTACATGGGCTATGCTCCCCATGGTCACCCTGCTAAGAGCATCAACAACCATATTAGCTTTACTTGGATGATAGAGGATACTCATATGATAGTCTTTTAGCAGCTTCAACTATCTCCTCTGTCTCAAATTCAGCTCTTTTTGGCCAAACACATACTGCAAACTCTTGTGGTCCGTGAATATATCCACGTGCCACCATAAAGATAGTGTCTCCAGATCTTCAAAGCAAACACCATCGAAGCAAGCTCAAGATCATAAGTTGGGTAGTTCTTCTCATGAATCTTAAGTTGTCTGGAGGTATATGCTATTACCTTGCGTCTCTGCATTAATACACAACCCAAGCCAACTCTGGAAGCATCATAATATACTATAAAATCATCAACTCCATCTGGTAGGGATAAGACTAGAGCTATAGTTAGCTTAGCCTTCAACTCCTGAAAACTCTTCTCAAAAGCTTCTGACCATTCGAACTTAGTCTTCTTCTGAGTCAGCTTAGTCAAGGGAGCTGCGATAGAAGAAAACCCCTCTACAAGCCGTCTGTAGTACCCTACCAAGCACAAGAAACTCCTTATCTTTGTGGGAGTTATGTGCCTTAGTCAATTCTTCATTGCTTCAATCTTTTGGGAATCAACCTGGATACCCTCACCAGACACAATGTGCCCCAGAAATGCCACAGACTCTAACCAGAACTCAAACTAAGAAAACTTGGCATATAGCTTTTGATCCTTAAGGGTCTGAAGGATAACTCTAAGATGGTCTGCATGCTCCTCCATTCTACGGGAGTAAATCAGAATATTGTTTATGAATACAATAACAAATATATCTAGGTACGACCTTAATACCCTATTCAAAGGTCCATGAAAGCTGCTAGTGTATTTTGTTATCCCGAAGGACATGACTAAAAACTCATAATGACTATATCGGGTTCTGAAAGCTATCTTAGGAATGTCTTTCTCCCTAACTTTAAGCTGATGATACCTAGATCTCAGATCTATCTTAGAAAAATAGGTAACACCCTAAAGTTGATCGAATAAGTCATCAATTCTGGGAAGAGGATACTTGTTCTTAATAGTGATCTTGTCCAATTGATTATAATCTATGCATATCCGAAGTGAACTGTCCTTTTTACGTACGAAAAAAACTAGAGCACCCCAAGGTGAGACTCTTGATCTAATGATACCCTTATCTAAGAGATCTTTCAGCTGCAACTTTAATTCTTTTAGCTCCGAAGGAGCCATTCAATATGAAGGAATAGATATGGGCTGATTATCTGGAAGAATGTCTATCCCAAAGTCTATCTCTCTATCTGGAGGGACTTAGGGAAGATTGTAACATCCCACATCTTACAATACTAGTACTCTGCAAATGAAATATGATATGGTTTGTTCAAATTAGCACCAATTTTTAAAAGTGCTTAAATCTCCAATTAAAGGGTGATATGTATGTCTAACACTTAAGAGGGTCGAGTATATACATGTTTTGTATCAAATTGTGAAGATCATGGCCATAAAAAAGTGAGAGAATTGAGGTGCTTATAGGACTTAGGAAGCTAGAAGGTCAGTCACCTACTTGCTTAGCTTAAAATTGTTAGCTAAACGGAGACGAGGCTCGACATCGAATTTGTCCAAGTCCAATTATGAATAAAGTCTGTATTAAGGGTGTAACTTTAGCTCGTGTTTTACCATCATAAATGGACTATATTTCAGCCCAAGAAGATTATAAAAATGGCATAAGCCTATTACAATTTCTTTAGTAAGTTAGGCCCAACTAACTAAGATAAAAGGGAAAAACTGGGCAGCAAAGGCCCATCAATTTGGAGCCCCTTAAGGCCCAAGTGAAAAGGGCAAAATGGTACTTTAATTACTTGACAAAATAAGGCCTAACAGGTAAAAGAAATTCATCCAAATTATTCCTTTGAAAAGGGGTTACAAGTAGCAAATTTCATTCATTCTTATACTTGGAAAATTTCAGCTTTCACAAAACTTCATTGTTCTTCTTTCTTGACTTTGTAAAGAAGCCAAAGGAAGCTTTTAGGGTTATTAAGGAGGCTCTCAACCTTGAAGGTAAAGGTAAGTGATTATAATTGTGTGTTTAGTAAGGTTTCTTCATGAAAAACAAGAGACAATGTTGGTTATGTCTATGCTGAAATTGTTGGACAACATGTGTTCCAAAAGTTGTTATATATTTTTTTCTTATTTATTTGGAAGATTTTCTCTTTTTGGTTGAATTGATTATGAAGGGAGGCTACTATTCTTGATGATTATTGGTTCTATAATAATGTATAAGGGCTACCATACCATTTTACAGTTCGCGAAAGTGAGTTCTTGTGTGATATCGTATTTGTGCTCGTAATAGGAACTTATGGGATGATTGATTGAGGAATATGGTCTCATGTCCTTCACCTATTTTGAGGACTTTTTTTGAACTATTTTAGGACTATTTTTATGTGTAAATATTGTGGGAACAGTTTGGTTGAAGTTAGTAAAGTTTTTGAATCGTCAACGTCGTAATGTAATGAAGGGATATAATGTTATGCCGCCTATTTATATGTTACATAGAATTGTTATGTCCTGTGCTTTGTGGGCTGTTGTAAGGTTGTTATAGCACTAAAACAGACTACACATGATAGGTATATGATAATGTGTATTAGAAAATACGATTAGGAGCGAAAAGGTTAAAAGAATACGCTCGGGTTTATAATTATCCGCTTGCTGCCCATGTGTTCTGTTTTATGAGATTGGGCTGGTTAGATGTATCTATTGGCTGCTAATACTAGTTTTATCACCTACTATGTTGTAGGTAAATAGTTGAAGAAAAGGAAGATTATCTCGAGGTAATAAGCGAGGTTGTACAGCGAGGTATGTAAGGCTACTTGATTTCATATTACTTGGCATGAAATCTATATTCTTCCTTGGCACCTAAAGGCACTTACAACTCCGACACAACTATTAACCGTGTCTATACTCTTTGACAATTTCATATGCTTCCATACATATTCACCTTCAAATATGCATACATGCTTGGATACCAAGTTACATCGGTTCTTGTTGCTAAATAAAGTTCACGAATTGTTTCATCTCATACACATTTCATTATTTGTGTAACGTACTTTTTTCATTGTCATATTGTCTTATATGATTATCTACATGTCACATGCTACATATACAACCCTACAGCTCCAATAATTTTTACCACCAAAAGAACTACCTCAAAGGTAATTGAAAGGTAAAGTATATTGCTCATTCATGGATGGTAGCCCGAGGGGTAAAAGAATCACCTGCCAGGGTTAATCCTATCACAGGGATAGCCCCAAGGGTTAAAGGAAAATCCTAGCCAAGACCGATCCCAATATAGATTTACCACTGATCAGCTGGTCATTTGTATTACATGTTGTGCATAGATTATACAATAAAGGTAAAGTAATAAAAAGAATATAAAGTACATGATCCCACAGTATAACTAAAGGTGGTCTCTTATCCTACACTAGTACATATTTCTATTTGAGTTGTTGCTTCATATACAATATTTCCTTCCTTACATTATTCAATGCATTATCTCGTACTGACGTCCCTTATAGGGGACCTGCATTTCATGCTGCAGGTACAAGTGCTAGCAGATCTCCCCAGTAGGAGTACAAGATATCCAGCTGCTGTTACCGAGCTCCAGGTTGCTTTGGAGCTTTGTGTTTAAAGTTTATATTTTGTATTGTATAGTTAGTCGAGGCGGGGCTTGTCCCCATCCTTATCAGATACTTTTTCTTATCTAGAGGCTTTATAGACTATGTAAATTAAAGTGTGGTCATGTCTTGTACTTTAGACACCGTGGCCCCAACGGCCTAGCCATATACATTTCCTTTTGGCTTGTTATTACTGTTTAGTTTCTTAAAGGCATGTTTAATGTAGAAATCCCTTATAATATATACAGAGAGCGCATAGATACAGGTTGGTTTTCCCGGGCCTTATCGGCAATGGGTGCCAGTCCGTCCTAATGAGACTTTGGGCGCGACAGAAGTGGTGTCAGAGCGGGTCATCCTAGGGAGTCTACAAAGCTGTGTCTATGTAGAGTCTTGTTTATTAATGTGTTGTGCACTACATTTATAAGTAGGAGGTTGCGTGGCATTTAGGAGTTGTTGCTTTCTTTTCATTCTTTAGATCGTGCCATGGAGCTATGTGTAATAGGTGCATTATGTCTAACTCCTAATTTGTTTGGTACAACAAGTATGCCATGAATCAGGCAAAACAAAGGTAAAGGGAAGGGAGTAGAAGTGGTGGTTGGTATACCCAGTCAGGTGAGACAAAGAAATGAGGTTCAAGAGGAGTCTGTGTCACAGACATCTCCAACTCCTCCAGCTTCTGATGAACCCGAAAGTAGTGAAATTCCCCAGAACCACCTATTGATGCTACCGTGTAGTATATGAGAAATACAATCCAACTATTAACCCTTATAGTTGCTGGCCAAGGTCAAAGACAGGAAGGTCCAGTTATAGGTACAGGTGGTGCGAATAGAGCAGTTGACACAATGATACGTGATTTCCTTAATTTGGTCCCTCCATCCTTCACTAGGTCAGATCCTAATGAAGATCCCCAAGACTTTATTAGTCAGATTCAGCGCACTTTAGATGTTACGTATGTGAGTGCTACAAAAGCTGTCGAGTTAGCGACATATAGGTTGAAGAGTGTGGCTATATTATGGTATGAAGCTTGGAAGCAATCGATGGGTATAAATGCACCTCCAACTACCTAAAAGGAGTTCAAAGAGGCATTTCTTGACCATTACTTGCCATTAGAGATCCGAGAGGCCCGTGCAGATCAGTTCTTGAATCTCTACCAAGGGAATATGAGTGTGAGGGAGTATAGCCTTAAAATTTAATTCCCTGGCCAAGTGTGCTCCTAATGTAGTTGCTACTAAGACAGATAAAGTTCATCAATATGTGGATAGATTGGATACACATCTGGTCAGAGACTGTACCATTGACTCCTTGAACAATGACATGGATATAGCGAGAATGCAAGCTTTTGCACAGAAATTAGAGGATTAGAGGCAAAGGAGAAGGATACAAGAGTTGGAAAGAGGGAAGGCCAAAAGGGCCAGGTCTACAGGGCAGTTTACACCACCCTAAGGTGAGCTTAGGCCTCGATTTTCTAATAGAACACCTAGGCCATCATCTTCCTTCTCTGCAGCCAGTGCTCCACCATAACCAGGGGTCTAGAAGTAATCATTTTGGTCAACGAGATGAGGGAAAAGGTACACGGACAACAAGATATTCAGCAGGTTGGCAAATGACCCCTACGCAGCCTTGTAAACAGTGTGGAAGAAGTCATTTAGGTATGTGTCATGTTAGAACAGACGCTTGTTACTGGTGTGGTGCGTCAGGGCATATGATAAGAGATTGCCCGAGGAGCCGCATGAGTGATATAACACAATCTACTAGGTCAGCTATTGTACATCACCGTTAGTTCCTCCATTAGGTAGGGGTCAACAAGCACCTATGGGTCGTGGTAGAGGTGTTAGAGGGACAACTAGCTCTAGCAGAGTCCAAAATCGCACTTATACTCTGGGGAGTCGGCAAAATTTGGAAGCTTTACCTGATGTGGCGACATGTACACTGTCCATATTTTCACATAATTTATATGGATTAATTGACCCTGGTTCTACACTATCATACATTACCCCACTAGTTGCTGGGAAGCTTAAGAGAACACCCAAATTATTGATCAAACCATTTGAAGTGTTCACACCAATCAGTGAATCTATTATGGCTAGAAGGGTTTATTATGACTGTGTAGTAACTGTTTGTCACCATGGCACATTAGCTGACCTTATTGAGCTATAAATGGTGGAATTTGATGTTATAATGCGCATGGATTGGTTAGCTTCTTGCTATGCCACCATAAATTGCCGAACTAAGAGAGTGTGCTTCCAGTTTCCAAATATGGTAGTTCTTAAATGGGAAGGCAATGTTAGGGCGCCAAAGGATAAGTTTATCTCTTATTTTAAGGCAAGAAAGATGATATCTAAGGGGTATATATGTCATTTAGTTAGAATGAGGGATATGGAGGCAGAATTACCAACTCTTCAATCAGTTCCAGTAGTGAATGAATTTGTCGATGTGTTCTCTGAAGAACTCCTAGGCTTACCTCCGGAACGAGAGGTAGATTTTGGTATTGACTTACTTTCAGGCACTCAACCTATTTCTATCCCTCCATATAGAATGGCCTGGTAGAATTGCGTGAATTAAAAGAGCAGTTAAATGACTTATTGGAGAAGGGTTTTATAAGACCTAGTCTGTCCCCTTGGGGTGCACCAGTGTTATTTGTACGCAAAAAGGATGACACCTTGAGAATGTGTATCGACCATTGACAATAGAATAGGGTGACAATTAAGAATAAATACCCCCTCCCCAGGATTGACGATTTATTTGATCAGTTACAGGGTACCAAATGCTTTTCAAAAATTGATTTGAGATCAGGTTATCACCAAGTGAGGGTGAAGGAGAAAGATATATCTAAGACTGCTTTCAGAATATGCTATGGTCACTTTGAATTTCTTGTTATGCCATTTGGGCTAACGAATGCACCAGCAGTTCTTATGGATCTGATGAACAGGGCATTTAAGCCATTATTGGATATGTTTGTGATAGTGTTTATAGATGACATTTTGGTATATTCAAGATCAGAAGAGGACCACACAAATCACTTACGATAGGTATTACAAGTTCTTTATGATCGACAGTTGTATGCCAAGTTTTCTAAATGTGAATTTTGGCTAAAGTCAGTAGCATTCCTGGGTCATATTGTGTCTGATGAGGGAATAAGGGTTGATTCACAAAAGATAGAGGCTGTGAAAGATTGGCCAAGACCAATAACACCCACAGAAGTTCGGAGTTTCCTAGGTTTGGAAGTTTATTACAATAGAGATTTGTTGAAAGTTTTTCTTCTATTTCTGCACCTCTAACATAGTTGACTCATAAGGCAACCAAGTTCCAATGGAATGATACGTGTGAAATTAGCTTCCAGGAGCTGAAAAATAAGCTAAGTTCTGCACCTATGCTAGTACTTCCAGAAGGCACTGAGGGGTATGTAGTGTATTGCGATGCTTCAGGAGTTGGCTTAGGGTGTGTACTGACACAACATAGTAGGGTAATTGCTTATGCATCTAGACAACTATGACCACATGAGAAAAACTACCCAACTCATGATCTTGAGATAGCAACAGTTGTATTTTCTCTGAAAATATGGCGCCACTATTGGTATGGGGTTCACGTTGACATATACACTAATCATAAGAGCCTGAAATATATTTTTAAACAGAAAGACCTAAATTTAAGACAGAGGAGATGACTAAAGCTAATAAAGGATTATGACATTGATATAGTTTACCACCCGGGGAAAGCAAATGTGGTAGCCGATGCTCTGAGTCGTAAGGCAATCATAAATACTGGTGATCAAGCTATGGTAAGTGAAGGAGTGGCTAAGGATCTACGTCAGCTAGCTAATTTGGGAGTTCTCCTTCTGGAAACTCCAAAGGAAGGGGTTATTGTACATAATGCAATAACATCTTCTACGACAACTTAAGGAAAAGGTAAGTCAGGGTACGATAAAGGGCTTTGGCCTTACACAAAATGGAGTACTTTACTGCTAAAATAGATTATGTGTGCTTGATATTAATTGGATGAAGAAAGAGGATAATGGAAGAAGCCCATCATTCTCGATATTCTATCCATCCAGGATCAACTAAGATGTGTCATGACCTGAAGGGAATGTTTTGGTGGGGAGACATGAAAAAGGACCTTGTAGAATTTGTGGCTCAATGTCCAAATTGCAAACAAGTGAAAGTAGAACACCAAAAGTCAGGAAGTCATATGCAATGTATAGAGATTCCAACATGGAAGTGGGATATAATCAATATGGATTTTTGTACTGGGTTGCCTCGCTCATTTTAGAAGTTTGACTCCATATGGGTAATAATTGATAAACTCACAAAGTTAGCACACTTCTTGCTAGTTAGGAGTGATTATACAGCTGAAGAGTATGTCAAGCTATACCTCAAAGAGATAGTCAGGCTACATGGAGTCCCAATCTCCATTATATCTGACCAAGGATCTCAATTCACTGTGAAGTTTTGGAAGTCCTTCCAAAGGAGTTTAGGGACACAAGTTAATTTAAGTACAACATTCCCCCGTCAAACAAACGGTCAAGAAGAACACACTATTCAGTCACTAAAGATATGTTGCGAGCTTGTGCATTGGACTTTAAAGGTATTTGGGTGGACCATTTGCCACTTATTGAGTTTGCTTATAATAACAACTACCATACGAGAATCAAGATGGAACCTTATGAAGCTTTGTATGGAAGGAAATGTAGATCGCTACTTGGATGGTTTGAAGTGAGTGAAACCACTTTTCTTGGGCCAAGTCTAGTACAACAAGCCATGGAAAAAGTTAAGGTAATACAGCAGTGGCTAGAAGCATCCCAAAGTCATCACAAATCATATGCAGATGCTAGAAGAAGAGGACTAGAATTGTCAGTAGGGGATTGGACATTTTTAAAGGTATATCCAATGAAGGGGTTTATGAGATTTGGTAAGAGAGGAAAACTGAGCCCACGTTACATAGGTCCATATCAGATTATTAAGAGGTCCGGGCATGTTGCATATGATCTAGATGTACCCCAAGAGATTTCAATGGTTCATCCAGTTTTTCATGTCTCAATGCTTCGAAAATGCATAGGTGACCCATCTCGTATCACTCCTATTAAAGACGTGCAGGTTACAGAAGATCTCACATATGAAGAGCTACCTATTGCTATTCTAGATCATCAAGTTAAGGAGCTAAGGAATAAATAAATAGCTTCAGTAAAAGTACTTTGGAGAAACCAGCAAGCAAAAGAAATAACATGGGAGGCCGAGGATGCGATGAAATCAAAATACCCTTACTTATTTGGAAGTCCAACATGCAAAATTGGGACACTAATAGGTACGTGTGATCAAACACTTAGTGTGTTGTCAAAAGTTTGTGTAAGTAAAGGTTTAAATTTGGTTAAGCTATCCAATTGTGC
Source organism: Solanum clarkiae (assembly GCA_011800125.2). NCBI lineage: Eukaryota > Viridiplantae > Streptophyta > Magnoliopsida > Solanales > Solanaceae > Solanum > Solanum clarkiae. Next base: position 11,351 of record JAABOM020119173.1, on the reverse strand, counting down.
TAACATTTGAGGACGAATGTTCCTAGGAGGGGAGGATGCAACACCCCACATCTTACAATACTAGTACAACGCCAATGAAACATGATATAGTTTGGTCAAATTAGCGCTAATTTTTAAAAGTGCTTGAATCTCCAATTAAAGGGTGATATGTATGTCTAACGCTTAAGAGGGTCGAGTGTATACATATTTTGTGTCAAATTGAGGAGATCATGGCCCTAAACAAAGTGAGATAATTGAGGTGCTTGTAGGACTTAGGAAGCTAGCAGGTGAATTACCTACTTGCTTAGCTTAAAATTGCTAGCTGAACGGAGACGAGGCCCGACATCGAAGTTGTCCAAGTCCGATTATGAATGAAGTCCGTATTAAGGGTGTAACTTTAGCCCTTGTTTTACCATCATAAATGGACTATATTTTTAGTCCAAGAAGAATATAAAAAGGTCCTAAGCCCATTACAATTTCTTTAGTAAGTTAGGCCCAACTAACTAAGAGAAAAGGGGAAAAATGGGCAACAAAGGCCCATCAATTTGGAGCCCCTTAAGGCCCAAGTGAAAGGGGCAAAATGGTACTTTAATTACTTGATAAAATAAGGTTTAAAAGGTAGAAATTCGTCCAAATTTTTCCTTTAAAAAGGGGTTACAAGCAGCAAATTTCATTTATTCTTATACTTGAAAAATTTCAGCTTTCACAAAACTTCATTGTTCTTCTTTCTTGACTTTGTAAAGCAGCCAAAGGAAGCTTTTAGGATTATTAAGGAGGCTTTCAACCTTGAAGGTAAAGGTAAGTGATTATAATTGTATGTTTAGTAAGGTTTCTTCATGAAAAACAAGAGACTATGTTGGTTTTGTTTATGCTGAAATTGTTGGACAACATGTGTTCCAAAAGTTGTTATACATTTTTTTCTTGTTTATTTGGAAGATTTTCTCTTTTTGGTTGGATTGATTATGAAGGTAGGCTATTTTCTTGATGATTATTTGTTATATAATGATGTATCAGGGCAGCTGCACCATTTTACATTCTGCGAAAGTGAGTTCTTGTGTGATATTGTAATTGTGCTTGTAATAGGAACTTGTGGACTGATTGATTGAGGACTATGGTCTCACATCCTCCACCTATTTTGAGGACTATTTTTGAACTTTTTTAGGACATTTTTTATGTGTAAATGTTGTGGGAACAGTTTGGCTAAAGTTAGTAAAGTTTTGGAATCATCAACGTCGTAATGTAGCGAAGGGATGTAACATTATGCCGCCTATTTGTATGTTGCATAGAATTGTTGTCCTGTGCTTTGTGGGATATTGTAAGGTTGTTATAGCACTAAAATAAGCTGCACATGGTAGGTATATGATAATGTGTATTGGAAAATACGATTAGGGGCGGAAAGGTTGAAAGAACATGCTCGGGTTTATAATTATCCGCTTGCTGTCCATGTGTTGTTTTTTTATGAGATTGGGCTGCCAAGATGTATCTATTGGCTGCTAATGCTAGTTTTATCACCTATTATGTTGTAGATAAATATTTGGAGGAAGGGAAGGTTATCTCAAGGTAATAGCGAGGTCGTACAACGAGGTATGTAAGGCTACTTGATTTCGTATTACTTGGCATGAAATCTAGATTTTTCCTTGGCACATAAAGGCACTTACCAAATCTGTCTATTAACCGTGTATCCACTCTTTGACATGTTCATATGCTTCCATACATAGTCACCTTCAAATCTGCATAGATGCTTGGATACCAAGTTACATGGGTTCTTGTTACGAAATAAAGTTCACGAGTTGTCTCATCTCATACGCATTTCATTATTTGTGTAATATACTCTTTTCATTATCATATTGTCTTGTATGATTATCTACATGTCACATGCTACATATACAGCCCTACAGCTCCAATATTGTGACCACCAAAAGAACCATCTCAAAGATAATTGAAAGGTAAAGTATATTGCTCATTGATGGGTGGTAGCCTAAGGTGGAAGAATCACCTCAGGGTCGATCCTATCATGGGTGGTAGCCCAAGAGGTTGAAGGAAAAACCTATCCAGGACCGATCCCTATATAGATTTACCACTGATCAGCTAGTTATTTATATTACATGTTGTACACAAATTATACAGTAAAGATAAAATAATAAAAAGAACATAAAGTACATGATCCACAGTATAACTAAAGGTGGTCTCTTATCCTACACAAGTGCATAGTTCTATTTGAGTTGTTGCTTTATATACAGTATTTCCTGCCTTACATATTCACTACATTATCTCGTACTGACGTCCCTTGAAGGGGACTTGCATTTCATGCTGCAGGTACAGTTGCTAGCAGATCTCCCCAGTAGGAGTACTGGACATCCAACTGTTGTCACCAAGCTCCAGGTTGCTTTGGAGCTTTGTGTCTAGAGCTTATATTTTGTATTGTACAGTTAGTCGAGGTGGGGCCTGTCCCGACCCTTATCAGATACTTTTTCTTATCTAGAGGCTTTGTAGATTATGTAAATTAAAGTGTGTCCATGTCTCGTACTTTAGACACTGTGGCCCCAATGGCCTAGCCATATGCATTTCCTTTTGGCTTGTTATTACTGTTTACTTTTTTAAAGGCATGTTAAATGTAGAAATTCCTTATAATATGCATAGAGAGTGCATAGATACAGGTTGGTTCTCCTGGGCCTTATCGGCAACGGGTGCCAGTCCACCCTAATGGGACTTTGGGCGTGACAAAGATCCTCGAGAAAGACTTTTAGGAACTCATTCTCAACTGGAATAGACTGAAGAGATGGTGCCTCAACATAAGAATCCTGAACTCTGACTTGATGATATATACACTCATTGGAGATTAACTTTCTAGCTTTGATATGTGAAACAAACTGACCTTTAGGGAAAGCTGAGCTACCCCTCCACTCTAAGACTGATTCATTATTATACTGAAACTTGACTACTCTGATTTTGCAATCTACGAAGGCATACCCAGTATGAAGCCAATCCGTGCCTAGGATGACATCAAACTCTACCATATCTAACTCCACCAAATCAGCTACAATAGTCTTATGATAAACTGAGACTGGACAGCCTCTATAAATCCTTTGGGCTAAAATTGATTCTCCAGTAAGAGTAAAAACACTGAAAGGCTCAAGAAAATATTCTAGGTTGACCCCAAACTTCCCAGCTACATATGAGGTTACCAAAGACAATGTGGATCCTGGGTCTAATAATGCTTAGACATCATGAGTAAAGATTTTAAGCATACCCGTAACCACATCTGGCGAGTACTCCTGCTCCTGTCTGGTGCCTATGGCATACAAGTGGTTTGTGCCCTTGCTTGTCCCTACTGTAGTACCCTTGTGAGGTGGCTTATCCTGTGGTGCTGAAAAGATTGTTTATGTCCTAATGTCTCTCATATTCTGCTTCCCCATAGGTCAATCCTTCAAGAAATGCCCCACCTGACCACATTTGAAACAACCATTCGTGCCCAGAAGGCACTCTACAGGGTGAGACTTACTACACTTACCATAAGTAGGATAGCGGTTTGATGGAGTTATGCTACCCTGTGACTGGTTGCCTGGGAATCTGTGGTGCGTTGATCCCTGCTCATTCCTGACTCCTGGTGCAGGTGCACTAGCGGATGAAGGTGCTGGTCCGGCTGTCTTAGGATGGAAGGATGAATGACCTCTACCTCCAATCCCTCTCTTGCCTGACTCCTGGCCTGATGTCTTGGCCTTCTTACTCCTAAATTCTTCCCTGTCCTGCATCTTCTCCTCCTCTACTTACTGCACATATGTCATCAATCGAGCTATATCCATATCTCTAATCAACATCGCATTCCTGCCCTCTCTCTTAGTCATTCGAGAGAGCCCGGACACGAAGAGAACCATCCTAGTCTTCATATCTTCCACCATAGCTGGAGCGTAATGGGACAACTGAGTGAACTTGAGCCTATAATCCCATACACTTATAATCTCCGGCTTCAAGTTCAGAAACTATCTTACGTTAGCCTGCCTCATCTCTCTAAGAAAATACTGTCCCAGAAAGGCCTCCTCAAACGCTGCCCAAGTAATTGTTGGCACCCCTTCTGCCTTAATCCCTTTCCACTAGTCAAACCAGAGTCTAGCTACCCCCTTGAACTAGTAGGCAACCAACTCAATCCACTCAGTATCAGCTATCCACATCACCTGGAACACCTTCTGAAGATCCTTAATGAAGTTCTCAAGATCCTCTTTCACATCGGAGCTCGTGAACTCTGGTGGGTTCATCCTCAGGAACTCACAAACTCTGGCAGTTTCTATCCCATCATTCCTGCCATCTCTCTGGCAACCTCCTTGGTTAGTGAATACCTGAGCCAAAGTCTGAATGGCCTGGCGAAGCTCAACGTTAGAAATTTCTGCTTGCTGTGGATGCTCCACTGGCTCAGCTGGGCCTCTGGGTTTCTCAGGAATTTTCCCAGGCTGGTTTGCATTCCTTCTGGCTGGGTGTACTCTATCCCTGACTGGCCTATTAGCTCTGCGGGGAGGCATGATCTGAAAAACATGGCGTGAGTGCACGAGTTAGAAAGGGACTTCACAGAGATATACTCTAAAGCACGAGACAAAGAATGACAAAGTAATTATGACACTTCCTAATCTCCCGTAGCCTCCCTATTATAGATGTAGCGCGCTTCACACCCATAATACGGACTCTACTTGACACAGTTCCATAGACTCCCTAGGACTCTTGAACTTTGTGCTCTGATCCAAGTTTGTCATGCCCCGAGCCTATACCCTAGACATGGCCAACACTTCGTAACTATTTCTGGTCCCAAGCGAATCACTTGGCCTTGCTACTTACTCAGTAGAAGAGTTAATAATGATGGTAAAGACCATAAAAGCAGTAAGATAAGCTAAATTGTCTGCATAACTAAATAAGAAAGCTTTTAAGCAATGTCTAAATAACTGAAAACTGAAATACAAATCATACAGTCTATGGAACCTCTACTAAACTGTTTGAAAGTACTACTGACACAGGCCCCAAATAGCCAGAAATAAAATAAAACTGAAATAACATAACATGACATGAACTAAAGAGCTTCAGAATGAAAAGAGGCCTCATCACTATCTAGAAGCTTGCAAGTTCTCAATGGAGTCGCTGCTGAGAAACTCGGTCACCTGCGTCTGAGTCATAAAATGATACAGGTTCTAAGGACTTCAGTAAGTGGAATGTACAGTATGTAAGATGACCAAAACATTTAAACTAGAATACCATAATATATCATGAAAAACATAATCATAATCATAAATGAGTTAACCATAATCATAAGGATAATAGGTTGAAAATAACATGCAAAACAATAATATGTTGAAAGTAGTAATAAAACATAATTTTCTTAGCTTGGGAAGTTTCTCTAATCGATAACCACAACTATGAGCTTTGTGGTGATACAACATCTTGCCCACGCTGCTATAGTCGTCCCGTACTTTGCTGGGGTAGGGGACGAATAACTATGTGAGTGGATCCAAGGCCATCTCAGTGGCTAATGAAGAAGGTACTGTTGTACGGTCCTATCCTATGCTGGATACATAGTTATGAGTTCGAGTAATTTATTCTACTCTCACCCATATCCGTGCTCAATACTACTCCCAAGATACTTACATGGCTTATACTTAAATGATCACGAGTTCTTGAAAATATGGGTTTTTCTTGGGGACTTTGCCCAGCTTACTACTTAGCTTTCTCAACTGAAATCTTTAACATTATTGAACTAGTATCTTTTATGTACTTTCAAAAATACTAGATTTCTCAACTAGAGTATCAAGAAACCTTCAAGAAAACCATTCTTAAAATATATGATATGCCAGCTAAAATGCAAAAATAATTCAAGAAAGATATTCTTTAACTAGTCTTGACCATAATCTTTATATGTGTTCATGAACCCCACATGAATTTACAGGAAATCATATGTACCTTAAAATCTTGAAATCAATACTTTAACAACAGTTAAAGAATCAAGAATCAACATTATTCAATTAGGAATCTATGCATACGTAGAGAAATCTACTGAACTTTATAAGATTTTCATGAAATTACTCTAAATCAAGACTTGGGACTTTCGGATTGAAAACTAAGTCATAGTTTTCTAAATATTCTAAAAATTATGAACTTAGGGTGGCCTTACATACCTTGGAAGGAATTCTTGAAAATTTTAGGAGAAATCTTGGTGTTTCTTTACGCTTGGATGCTACTGGGAGGGTTTGAACAAGCGAATGAAAGTGAAAAGAACTTTTTTAGGACTTATTTGGACTTTAAAACGGATTAACTTAGGATATGATATGTGGGAAAAGTTGGATTTTCCCTTCCCCATTAAAAAGAATAGAACTGCCTCCATTTTACACTAGTGCGTTAGTGTTATTTCGCGAATTTAAGCTTTTTGCCAAATTTCTGGAAAACATTAAGTGTAACTCCGCGTTCTCTCTGCCTCATGGAGAGGACGCAGACCCTCGCTATTTCTGAATTTTTTTCTTGAAAAATAATTCGTATTTTTTCGAGTTTTTGTCGAGTCGAGACCATTTTTCGACTCAATTTTTCGCACTGATCGCAAATTCGGTCTCGAGTTTGCAAACGAAGCATGGAAAGATACATTACGTGTGAGGTCAACCCTAAGGGTATTTTCATCATATCACGGGTTATTACAATAACCAAGTGTTGCCTGTACAAGCATTTAAAGTATACCGTGCATCTGAAAGAAAATACAAGTCTCAATATCTTTATATTTTTAGTAGAACAAGAACATCAAAAAGAGAATATGAGGGTCCATAAGGATACGAGAAGCTACCTCATAATCTTCCACCAACTGTCTCGGACTGAAAATAGAAAAAGAAGATAATTAGTGGGATCCGAACTTACAACCTACACAAATGTAGAAGGAAGGGGTAAGTTGGTACCTAGCAAGCAGTCTTATTCACCCTAAGTAAAACTATATAGAACACAAATACTCCTTTGTTATCCATCTGATCTTCCATGACTACAACCTGCATGAGTAAAATCAGCCAAACCTAATAAATATGTAATGAATCCAAATGTTATTTTTGGTAATTCTAGAAAAATTACAATTTTATGCTTCCTATAGTTGCCTCGAGTCTTATTTGATTAGTTGTGAAAGTTCATTTTTGAAGATTTTTGTAAAAGTTTAAATCTTTGGTATGTTTTAATTTTTAAAGACTTAAGCTACTCAATTTTGATTTTTGGAGTTTTTTTGGAGTTTTGAATCTCAAAATAAAATTTTATCGATTCCATTAGTTTTGGAAGTTGAAAATTGTTCTAGGAGAATTGACGAAATAAGATATAGGGTTATATTTGAATTTGATGTCTTAAATTGAAGTTTGAGTTAGAATTTGACAAATGTTTGACTTCGATCAACGTTTTGCATTCGAATGCTTGAACTAGATTTTCGTTGATTCTGTTGGATTCGAGTGGCGTTTTTATCTCTAGAATGAGCCTTGGTATAATTTTTGGATGACCCGAGAGTATTTTTGTATTTTTGATGTCTTAAGTTGTTCTAATTGTGACTAATCAAATTTCATATCAATGAGATCTCGAATTTGATTTTTGGTGATTTCATTGAGTCTGAAATATTAAATTGTGTACATTCGCATATTTGGTTTTTGTTCATGGGGTTCTAAACGAATCTTAATGATTGATTTCAAACTCTTCATGTGGTTTGTGAAAGTAGTTGGTTGTGGTGCTCCGGTCTCACTAAAACAATCTTGGACACTTAAGAGACCATCGCTTAAGCAAACTGGTAATTGCAAAAGCCAAGCCCACACTTTTGTCATGTCACTTAAGTGACCCGTAGTTGTTTTTGCGACATCCGAGACTTGATTTTTTGGATTGGTTTAAAAGATTATTCTCTATTTGCTATTTTGGACTTGGGAAGCTCGTGGGAGGTAATCTTTAAGTGATTTTCAAGTGTAATTCATTGGGTAAGTGATTTTGATTTTGAAACTTCAATACCCATTGATTACTTGTGACTTCAACCTCTACTTCTCAATTTTGAACTTCAAATTTTGAGGATTCTTTCATGAACATGAGTTTTTGAAGAATTGAGGATTTTGAAATGAATTCAATCCCATTCTTGAAATAATTTTCACCGGTGATTTCCAAATACTTTGAGCATCATGATTTTGTGTTAATACTCGATTTTACACCTAATTTTTGAAAAGGAATTTTTTATTCTTTTTTGTTTCAAATTCCAAATTTGATGAGATTGATATTGTTGTTCTTGTAATCTTATGAGGAATCCATACTTCAATAGATTTTGTTGAATTAGAAACCCGACAAAGAGGAAAAGCTCAAGTGTTGGAGTGATTGCATAAACATCTAAGGGAAGTAAATTTTAAAACTTTGTCTAGACTAATGAACCATGTATTTTCTTCCTTGTGTTCAGAGGGGCAGATCTACCTTGTGTGAAGGGGTGTCAGATTTTATATATATAGATAAATTAAAAATAACATGTTAAATTATAAAAAAAAAAATTAGGAGGACATTAATTACATTAAAGCGCTGGTAGCCAGTTTGGTTGAGGCGTCTTTTGGCCAGCTTGGACGTCTTGGGTTCAAATCCGATAAACATGTCTTGTTTTTTAATTCAAAACCAACCTTCTCCCCTTTTATTTTTAGAAATAAAACTTAAAATCCTTGTGTCCTTTATCAATTAGAATTCTATTTAGATAAAAATAAAAATATTATTGACTCCTTATATTAATATATTAGTAACTTGTGAGTTTTTTCAAACAGTATTAAGTTCTTGTTCATCAATCATCATTATTTGGCATCTCCAATCTCTATATTATGTTAATATTTTCGTTTTTAATTCAAAACCAACCTTCTCCCCTTTTATTTTTAGAAATAAAACTTAAAATCCTTGTGTCCTTTATCAATTAGAATTCTATTTAGATAAAAATAAAAATATTATTGACTCCTTATATTAATATATTAGTGACTTGTGAGTTTTTTCAAACAATATTTAGTTCTTGTTCATCAATCATCATTATTTGGCATCTCCAATCTCTATATTATGTTAATATTTTATTTTATTCTATTTTTTATTATATGTTTAAAGTTTTTATTTTTATTTGTTCAAAATAATAATTTTATTTTTTTCCTATTTGCTTGTTATAATGAAATAATTTAGGATTCATTAAATTGCTACTTAAATTTACATATTTTTTGTCACACTTACATATTAACTGACTACAAATTATTTATTATATTATCTGCAGTCCTTTGTCATTTGCTTTTAATCAGTATTATTCTAAAAAAGATTCCAAAAATTAGAAAGTCAAGTTTAACAACTCAATCTTCAGCTTCGAGTGACTTGGAAAAACGAGCTAATAAATTTAAAAAATATTGACCAAATGAAGGAATTGATCTAAATTCTTTACCAGGTGATCCTAGGGAAAGATTACCTATTCAAAAATACCATCCAAATGATGATGATGCATAAGAACGTCGGTTTCTTTCAACCTCTAAATCATGAGTTCCTAAGAGATTTACGTACAGTAAATTTGAGTATGATTGGTTAAAATATAATATAATAAAAAATATAGCTTTTTTCTTGTATTGTTATTTGTTTGAGGATAGAGATATCAATCAAGTTGTAAGTCATGTATTTTCAAGTATTTTTTCTCCCTAAAGTTCTCTATTAGTGGGGTCTCAAATTTTTGGAGGCTAAAATAAAAACTTCATCAATTTTCTTCTTGAGCTATTTTATTCTTTAAATGGCAATACCACTTAAAAAAGATCCTACGTACGCCACTGGTGTTGGAGAGTAAATGAGAATAGGGATATGGGTTTGAATTATTTATTAAATGAATTAAGATAGTGCAATAAAACGTCTATATGGTTGCATGTAAAAACTTGAATGGTATTGAGACATGTGATTTTAGATGTTAATTTGTTATTGAGAACCATGATTGTTGATATCGATTCGATATTGAGAAATTATGACTAATGATGTCGATTCAAGTATTGAAAAAATTAAGTAATATTGCTATCCGTATTTTAAAAGACCTTGATAATGTTGTTGATTAAGTTGTTTAGGAATCTTGATGAAAATGATTATTCAATTGTGAAATGAAAATGTTGACTCATTATTGAGTATCATGATTGATGATAGTTAATTGGTTATTGAAGAAATTAAATAATGATGATGAACTTATCCTTGAAGGATTTTATTGATGATGAAGATTCTATCATTAAAATAATGACTTGGTTGATTGGCTTGAATAATGTTTATATGTATCTTACGAACATATTGCACACACTCATGCACTACTTGAAAATGCTTATCTACTTGACTTGAAAGAATGCTAGAGTCCCACTATATGATTAAAATCCCCCCCCCCCCCAAAAAAAAAAAACTTCTAACAAGATTTATAAAAATTGAAGGAAAATGATTCTAGTTAGATGGATATAAATGCTAAAAGGAAATTATTCTAATAATATTTGATAAAAGTAAGAGGAAAATGATTTGGCTAGATATAATTATGCTAATGGAAAATCATTTTGGTGAATACGTGATCCACATAAGGCCCCATGGGTTCTGATCTAAGTTTATCAATGGATGCGCACCATAGAATGGAGATGCATCATGAATATTTGACATTGTATTGCATCATCTTGCACCACATTTACATGTTATGGCTGTGTGAAATTATTAGAATTATATGTTGATGGTTAAACTATGTAACTATGACGTGTTGGTTATGATTCATTTGAAAAAGAAGTGCTACTTGAATATGTTAGTTATGATTCATTTGAAAAAGAAGTTCTACTTGAGTTATCTATCTATATTGTGAATGATAACTTTTCTGAGTGCAGGTTATAATTATAGAGGTTTAGATAGTGTGGTTGAAGTCCTTGTGTTCCTTATTCTCTAACCGTGTATAGGATTTGCTTTTTGTGCACCGCGTTGTTTGGTACTCACTCTTGTTTCTACACTTGTGTATAAGTTGTAAGCTCGGTTCCACCTGACGTTCCTTTTACACCTTGTACTGAGCTTCTGGATCGCCTGAGGGGCATCAGCTTGTCTGTTTAGTAGACTCTCAAGGCTCTTTTTGTCTTTATATTTATTTTATTTGAGAATAGTAACATCGAGACTTGTATTATTTCTTTCCAGTTCTGTTAAAAAATAGTGGCTTGTACTCTATTCTTGGGTTGGTTTTAGATTTGTGATTTCCTTATTGTATCGTTTACCCTTTTATAGACTATTACTTTCGCTTTTTCTTCCACTTTATTTGGTTACATCCTTGCTTAGGCTGACTTGCCTAGGTAGATTAAGGTGAGTTCCATCACACCCGTGTTTGAGTCATGATAAGAGACCAATACATAATAGGGAAGGGT
>JAABOM020119152.1:0-22817 GCA_011800125.2 Solanum clarkiae | reverse complement strand
CAACAAAATGAGCCAACCAATATTTATATAGATAACAAGTCTGCAATGGCATTGGCGAAGAATCCTGTCTTCCATGACATAAGCAAACGTATTGATACACAGTATCACTACATAAGAGAATGTATTACAAGAAAGGAGGTACAAGTAGAGTACGTGAAGTCAGAAGAGGAAGTCGCAGATATCTTCACCAAACCACTGAAGGCTAAAGACTTCACCAAGATGAGAAGAATGCTTGGGGTTGCAAAATTAAGTTTAAGGGAGGGTGTTGGATATTAAACTTAATTCGGCCCAATTGTTTGGGATTTAATTAACTAGCCCAAAATTTAATTAGTTAGACCAAATATATTATTATCCCAATTTCTAGAAGAAGTAAAAATATCTACTAGGTAGTAAAAATCTAGAGAATTCTATATTTCTCTAGCAATGGATAGGTTGGAAGATTTTTGTGGAGTTTTCTAGAAAATCATTATTAATTATTAGATTAAATAAATCCTAGTCATTGAATGTGTAGTGACATTACTATAAATAGGGGTGTCATTATCTCATTTTGTATCAAGCAAAAAACAAGAAAACCCTTTTGAGTAATAAAAATCCTCTTCTGCTCCAAAATCTCTTTAGTTTTCTCCTCTCAAATATCCTCGTCCCAACAATTTTAAGGGGACTGACTGTTTGAGTATCTCTTATACATGGACATGACACATGAAGCAAGCCGACATCTCATATACCAGATTCATCCAAAGAGAGATCTCAAAACAAAAACAATCATCATCTAAAGATACATGACTTGTCCATTACCACAAACGCTGATAGATTCGAGGTAATACACGTATCAAGTTTTTTTTTTTAATCATTGGCTTTCTGTAGGTATTAGCTTCCTGAGAAAAATCCTTTCACAAAATGAGTATATGTGTGTGTGTATACCCACACCATTTTTAATAAAAAACGCACGAATGTGTCGCTGATAAATAATGATACCGATCAAATTATGATTATGATTTTAACAGTGGTCTTTTTGTCATAATTTTTGGATAGCTGTTACGATATGTATAGGGTTTGTCACTGCTTGTAGTTATTGTTTCCTTAGAAAGGTTCACCTCCACGAGTGACGACTGAAGCTCATATATATATATATATATATTATAACAATTATATAGATAAGTATATTATGAATCTTGGGGAAAAACACGCACACACTATATAACTTCTTTTAGGTAAATATTCTTTGAGAAAGTTTTACTCACAAAATGAATATATATATGTATACCCACATCACCCATAATTCTTTTTAATAAAGAACGCGCGAATGTGTTTCTGAAAGAACAATGATACAAATCCAAATTTTGATTATGATTTCAACAGTTGTCTTTTGTCATAAATTGGGATAGATATTTATGATATGTATAGGTGTTGTCACCGCTTGTAGCCATTGTTTCCCGAGAAAGGTTTACATTTACAAGTGACCGCTGATGCTCATATATATATTATAACAATTAAACAGATAAGTATATTAAGAGTCTCGGGGCAGAAAACGCAAACACTATACGACTGCTTGTAGGTACTGTTTTAAGAGGCTTTTTTGAGGCAATTCATGTGTAAATATCATCACCGCCTTGTAGGTATTAGCATATTGCGAAAGTTTTTTCACCATATGACTATATGTATGTGTGTATACCCATACTTTTTCTAATATAATAACGTATGAATGTGTTGATGAAAAACAATGATACAAAACCAAATTATGATTATGATTTCAACATTGGCCTTTTGTCATAATTTTGAATAGATGATTACGTGCCTTTGGTTTTCAAATAGCAGATATCTTAGCAATAAACAAGGCTTATTAACCTAGTATGCACGTACTTCTTACAGGATCATTCAAAAGGTCAACCTTGTCGAGATATTATACAAATTATCATTTTACAATTTATTCAGACACGAATTAAAATGCAAAAGAGTGTGTCTTGCCCATTTTTATTGTTTTATTAGGAACCACTGCCAGTTGGGACCCACGCAGCGGAGCGGGAAATAAATTTTAGGAGGAGTAAATAAAGCAAAATGGACACTAGAAAATTTAACGTGGTTCACCCAAAACCTTTGGGCTACGTCCACGAATCAACACTTCAACTATATTTCTTCTACTATTACAAATAGTAGGCACAAGTGTACAATTTCATCTACTATTACAAATAGTAGGCACTCAGACAAAAATATTTCATCTATTATTACAGATAGTAGGCACTCAGAGAAAAGTATTTCTTCTACTATTACAAATAGTAGGCCAAAAATAGTGACACTATTTCTTTTAGGAAAAATATTTCCTAAGCACCCACTCTAATTTTTCCTTTACAGACTATTTTATTTAATAGTCTACGATATATCTTACAGAAGGAAAATACTCCATGTATTTTTCTCTTCCTCTGTGGCTCTCTTCTACATTTTTCTCTCTTCCTGTTGGTGTGTTTAAAATGAGGGCAGAGGCCCTCTATTTATAGGAGAAAAGTTTTATCTACCTCTTCTCTTGACCAATCAGAGAAGAGGCAAAACACGTTTTTGGCAACAAAACGATTGCAATTTGCAAGCAAATTGTATGTTGCCTTTTCTTTACAACATGTTGCAGCCGCAATTGTTGAATTGTGAAAAAGCACAATTCTTCAATTGTGAAAGAAAGAAAGCAACTAATGTTGAAGGGGCTGGACCTCACAAATCTCCCCCTCCAGACCCATTTTCGAAAGGAGGGATTTCCATCTTCTTAGAGAGAGTTCATGCCGACAAGTTCCTTGCACAATTCAAACTTGTCTCTTGTCACAACCTTGGTCAGCATTTCTGCAGGATTTTCATTTGTAGAGATCTTTTCAACTTGCTCAGATTTGCTCTCTATCTTTTCTCGAATCCAGTGGTATCTCACATCTATGTGTTTTGTCCTTGCATGGTACATTGAATTCTTGCTCAAGTCTATTGCACTTTGACTATCACAATAGACGACATACTCCATCTACTGCAGCCCAAGCTCTTGAAAGAATTGTTTAAGACATATCATCTCTTTGCTAGCTTCAGTAGCAGCAATATACTCAGCTTCAGTTGTAGATAGTGCAACACACTTCTGCAACTTTGACTGCCATAATATAGCTCCCCCTGAAAAAGTAAACACATATCCAGTAGTGGATTTTCGGTTATCAAGGTCACCAACCATATCAGCATCTGTATAGCCCTTCATGATTGGACTAGAGCCTCAAAAGCATAAACATTCATCTGAGCTTCCTCTCAGATACCTGAGTATCCACTTCACAGCTTTCCAATGTTCTTTTCCTGGATTATCGAGAAATCTACTGACAACACCAACTGCATGAGCAATGTCAGGTCTAGTGCATACCATTGCATATATTAGACTTCCAACGACAGAGTAATATGAAATTTTGGCCATATTCTCTTTTTCCTCCTTTGTTGTTGGGCACATCTTCTTGCTCAACTTCATATGACTAGCAAGAGGTGTGCTAACAAGCTTAGCATTCTTCATATTGAAGCGTTCCAACACACGTTCAATGTACTTCTTTTGTAACAAATAAATCTTCCTTTCATCTCTGAGACGAGTGATCCTCATGCCGAAAATTTGTTTGGCACGGCCCAAGTCTTTCATAGAAAAAGACTTACACAACTCCTTTTTAAGCTTGTCAATTTTGGAAGTATCCTTTCCCACAATCAACATATCATCCACATACAACAATAGGATGATAAAATCATTATCAGAAAATTTTTGTACAAACACACAATGGTCTGAGGAAGTCTTCTTGTTGCCTTGCTCCCTCGTGACAGATTCAAACTTTTTGTACCACTGTCTAGGAGCTTGCTTTAGACCATACAGACTCTTTTTGAGTTTGCACACAAAATTTTCTTTACTGTTTACTTTGAAGCCCTCAGATTGTTCTATATAAATCTCCTCTTCTAGGTCACCATGAAGAAAATCCATTTTCACATCCATCTGCTCAATCTCCAAATTTAGACTAGCAGCCAGACCAAAATTGTACGAATGGAGGACATTTTCACGATAGGTGAAAATATTTCGTCAAAGTCAATCCCCTTTCTTTGACTGAATCCCTTAACAACCAATCTAGTTTGGATCTGGGATTCTGGGTGTGTTCTTCAATTTTAACTTTGAATACCCACTTATTCTTCAAAGCTTTCATGCCTTTAGGCAATTTTACTAACTCATAAGTATGGTTCTCATGCAAGGATTTCATCTCATCTTGCATAGAATCTATCCATTGATCCCTGTGTTTATCTTCCATGGCCTCCTTATAACATTCAGGTTCTCTCCCATCAGTGAGTAGCATATACTCATTTGATGAATATCGAGACGAGGGAACATGTTGTCTTGTGGATCTCCTAAGAGGAATATTTGATTCATCCACAACTTCCTGAGCTGGAGGATCATTAATAACACCATCATTGTTATTATCAATATCAACAGGTTGATTTTGAACATGATCCTGGGCATCGTTATGATCATCGAGCCTGCCAACATCATGGACACTTTCATGAGACACTTTATCAAAATGAACCACACCATCAGAACTGGAGGATTTCAGCTTCTCCGCTTTCTCAATGTCTTCAATTGTTTGATTCTTCATGAAGACGATATCACGGCTTCTCACAAACTTCCTTTCAATTGGATCATATAGCCTGTAACCAAATCCATCAAGGCCATATCCAACAAAGATGCACTGTCTTGTCTTGGTATCTAACTTTATCCTCTCATCTTTCGGCACATGTATAAATGTTTTGCAACCAAACACCTTCAAATGGTCATAAGAAACATCCTTGCCATACCATACTTTGTTTGGAATATCTCCTTGCAAAGTCACAGTAGGAGATAGATTAATCACATGTGCAGCGGTCAATAATGCCTCCCCCCAAAAGGAGTTTGGCAACTTTGCTTCAGAAAGCAAACATCTAACTCTCTCCATCAAGGTCCTGTTCATCCTCTCTGCCAAACCATTAAGCTGAGGAGTCTTAGGAGGAGTCTTCTGGTATCTAATACCTTGAGGCTTGTAATATTCGTTGAACAGTCCACAATATTCACCACCATTATAAGTACGAATACATTTCAATTTCTTTGCAGTTTCTCTCTCAACTGAAGCGTGAAACTACTTAAAGACACCTAGCACTTGGTCTTTAGTCTTCAAGACATAGACCCAAAGTTTTCTTGAGCAATCATCAATAAAAGTAACAAAGTAGAGGGCACCACCCAAAGTCTTTGTCTTCATTGGACCACATAAATCAGAGTGCACCAATTCAAGCAACTTTGCCTTTCTTGAAGGAGGGTTAGATTTGAAAGAAACTATATTTTGCTTTCCAGCCAGGCAGTGCTCATATTTTTCTAATTTAGCACCGTTGCAATCTTACAACAATTTCTTCTTGGCTAGAACATTGAGTCCTTTTTCACTGATGTGACTAAGTCTCTTGTGCCATAACGTTGAAGATTTATCGCCCTCAACTGCATTCACCATATTGGCACAAGTAGAAGTTGTAGTCCAGTATAGACCACGACGTTTTTTGCCACGAGCCACAACCAAGGAACCCCTAATGAGTTTCCATTTTCCTCCACTGTTGGTACTGACATATCCTTCATCATCTAATACCCCAACAGAAATGAGATGTAGACGAACATCAGATGCATACTTCACATTGTTCAGAACTAGTGTAGGGATCGCGCGCACCCTCACCCCAACCCCGTATTAGTATGATATTGTCCGCTTTGGGCCAAGCCTTCACGGATTTATTTTTGGGCATCTCCCAAAAGGCCTCATACTAATGGACTTGGGTGAGCACTTTTATATTGCTACATTTTTTCTTCATTTGAAGATGTGGGATGGGTTGCATATACCCAACAATCCTCCCCTCAAACTAGACCACATAATCTTGTGAACTCCCCTCCAACGATTATCGATTTTTGAATCTGCCACCATCTTGCACCGCTGCAACAACCTGCGGGACCATACAATCTCGTCACCTCCCCTCCAGCGATTATTGATCTACCACCATCTTGTACCGTTGCAACAACCTGCGGGACACGCCGACCGACCACCCTGTCGGGAAGACTTTCGATATAAGGCATTACTGCAGATCTTCACATCGCTAGGTTACACCATCTGATCTACCAAATCATCTTGCACCGTCGTTATTACTTAATGGGACACATCGACTGTACCACCACTTGATAGGAAGACTTTCGATACAAGGAACCCTTGTAGATCCTTGGTACTAATGCCACATCAGTGACTCCGCACACGCCAGTCCATCACTCCTACCCTCCGAACCTGGGATCTGATACCACTTGTAGGGATCGCGCGCACCCTCACCCCACCCCGCATTATCATGATATTGTCCTCTTTGGGCCAAGCCCACCACTTGACAGGAAGACTTTCGATACAAGGCACCCTTGCAGATCCTTGGTACTAATGTCACACCGGTGACTCCGCACATACTGGTCTATCACTCCTGCCCTCCAAACCTGGGCTCTGATACCACTTGTAGGGATCGTGCGCACCCTCACCCCAACCCCGCATTATCATGGTATTGTCCGTTTTGGGCCAAGCCCTCACGAATTTGTTTTTGGGCATCTCCCAAAAGGTCTCATGCTAATAGACTTGGGTGAGGACTTTTATATTGCTACATTTTTTCTTCATTTGAAGATGTGGGATGGGTTGCACATACCCAACACTGCTAGTCATTTCAGCTCCCAATGAAGCTAATGAAGTTGAAATCAATCATCCTGATCAACATGGGCAATGAGATTTTACTGGAGGTATGCACAATGAGAATAGCCCTGCAATTGCTCAAATGGATGAAGAATAAAACGCATTTGGCAGTCCCATACACACTGGAGATCTGAATGTTCAAGCGACAAGCGCAATACAACCAGAGTCACAATTTGAGTTACTTGACGAGTTGTTACTGAGCATTAATCCAGAAAAAATACGTGTGGTTCATTTAGAGGACGTTGTTTATGATTGTACACCCTCAACAATTCAAAGGATCAGACAATCTGGTCAGTGGAACAGTTCTCCATACTCAACGAATTGTCTATCTTCAGCCGGTAAGTAAAACATGTTACTATATTTCCTTTTACAATCTACATTACAGTCACTTCTTATGTATACAGGTTTGAGCTAGTTTTCTTTTTGTTTTTGTCAGGTAGTTCATCAAATGTGATTTGTATATATGAGAAGAAACATCCACTTTTCTGTGACTTCATACAAGGACCACACAATTATGAACTTTTTGACGACTACGCGGATTGGCTACGGGAAGGACTCCTTAACAGGCATGATCATAAGTAATTTGTGTTTTTTTTTGTCTTGATTTCAACTATTTTGCAGTCTTTATACTAGTCACAGGGGGAGTAATGTATTTCTTTTTGATTTTTCAATAAGGACATGTGGCGAAGATCACTATAGGAAGAACCAAGCAATACTTTTGGTCACCCTGGATCTGGGTATTCACACGGTCACCAATAAAAACTGGTTCTACACTCTTTCATTTGACGGGAAAATCTTGAATGATGGGTAAGAACTACAATGTACTTATATATACAAATAAAAAATAAATAAATAACAAGTTAGTCTATTGCACCTTACTTCTGCCATACCTGACAGACATTAGTTATCTGAGAAACTTACAGAAGTCAGTTTATATGTTTTATACAGCATATTGATGTTATGCTCTACTACTTGCGGAAGAAAAACAAGTATAATATCAATAGTAGATAACACCACGATTGACTGTTTGTTTAACACCAAAATTGCCCAAATCTATGGTGAGTATCTTTATTTAGAAAGCGAAAAATGTGTCGCCAAAGAAGAGAATGTCATACGTGAATACATAAACTGGTACAGGTTGATGGTTGCTATTCCATGGGACACGATCGATCATGTTTTTATACCTGTTAATGCGAGGGATAAAAGTCATTGAATTCTTGTTGTCTTTACTTTTGCGGAATGACACATCGATGTTTATGACTCATACAGATCAACTGGCCATGATGCATTTGTTAGGTGTGAGATTCACAAACTTGCGCAGCTTCTGCCCATGTATGTGTCTATGTATTGTGCCAACATCATGGATGACTCATAAGATTAAAAAAATCCCTTTTGATGTGAAATACGTGGATGATATTCCACAACAGAGTTATGGTAGCATGTAAGTTTAATGCCCATTCGTCTTTTTTTTTTTTTCAATATACAGCTTTGAAGTTTTCTTTATTTATAACGATTCTTACATCATCTTTTTCGTATAGGGATTGTGGCTTGTATTTGCTTGCGTATGCAAAGTATCTGAGTGAAGGCGATGGGATTCCAGCAGAATCCTTCGATGCAGAGCTGCTTCGGATGAGATACTGCACACTTCTATGGAATTATGCCTTAAAAAAAGCCGAGGACGGAGCCATTAGCAAGAACGAGGCCCCTCATAAAATCATTAGGCCACATGATGAAATTCATAGTAGTGAAAGGATCATAATCAATTAGGTTCTTGTTTATCTATGTTTGCTTGTTTTGTTACGTTGGACAAAAAATGGGTTCCATGGCGTTAGAATATGTTTTTGAATGAAACAATTTTATTTTTTGAGCTCACATGAGGATTTCTTACATGGAATCAGTGAATTGAAAGTTAGAATTTAACCATGTATTTATTTACATAATTCATATATATATATATATATATATATATATATATATATATATCCTTTTTTCACTTTAATCATTCTAGTTAATGTATCTTTTTTTGCTAGATTACAACCATGCCTCTATTAAGTATATTCTTTGGTCTTCAAATGGTGAGGCAATACACATTAGAAGTATAAAAAGCTAAATGTCATATATTTACGGAGAAAGCTAAATCACATATTTTTAGCAACTGAAACATGTCTCGCCTATTCGACTAATAAGCATGCTTTGAACTATTATGAACAAAAAATATATGTCATTTTAATCAACATTCCAAAAAGAAATAAATTTGTAGTATGTTACTAGATTTATAAAGAGAAACGCCACGAAAAACAACTAACAATCCACTATGGCTGTGTTTTTAGTATACGTATAGCGAGCCCAGAAAATTCTAAGACGGCCATTATTATACTATTGCAAGATCACCCACTTTTTTAATACCCTTTTTTCCACTTCCAAGAGTTATTACGATGCTAATTCGCAGATAACACAGGTTTCAAATTAAACCACTAAATATGTCATGTCAAGATCACACATTTTTCAATACTCTTTATCAACTCTCTCATATACGGGTACACTAGTTTAGTCCTCATATTTTTCTTTACAGCCTAAGAGCTTAAAAAAAAGAGAGATTAACACACTGAAAAACTTCAAATATATAATCATTTGTTGCACCAAAAACAAAATAAAAACATTGTATAAAAAAAAGAAAATATTTTTTTATTTAATCAAACGTTGTCATCATAAAAACACTAATATCGGCACAGTTCATTTGAATTAAAAAAAGAAAAAATAATGCTACTTATAACGTGGCGCAGCTCTACAGGTATGCCTATTGTGACCAAAACTTCCACAAGTACTACAAGAATTACTACTCTTCTTTACTTTAATCTCCCTGAATAACTTATCACGTTACTTCTTTGACCTTCCAGGAGGACGTTTATATTTTGGCGGCAACACTACTTCTTCAGATACATGCTCAGGTACATTCCACTCTGTTATGCCAGGAAGAGGATAAAAAAGAACTTCATACGTCCTTAAAATTGTTTTTGGCTTATACAAATCAGAACAATATTCGTACAGTAGTAAATTCTTGCTCTTCAACACTGCCCAACCATGTGCAATTGGAATTTCACCGACTTGAAATCTTCGGCAACTACACCTTTTACTCTAAGGTATACTATATAAGTGTTTTCCTTCATCACTCACAGAATAGACGTAAACACTAGATGGAACAACCTGAAACAAACAAATATAATTCAATGCTACAACGTATATAAAATACATCCAAAAAAAAATCACATGTAATATACATAGAATAGAGAATTGCCTTTTTTTTTTAATAAAATGAATGCATTAAGGTTACATACGGTCGTACATATAGAGCGTTTCTCGTTATCCTCGAGTATCTCCTAAAATTTGTTCCCCAAGTAGCTTGAATGTAAATGAAGCTTTTTGTCAATTTTGGTGCAGTTCCATCTGGCAAAAAGCATCCGTGCTTGTTCTAGGAAATCAAATATGGGCAATTCCATAGCTTCTACGAGCATTGAATTGATAGACTCTGCAATATTTGACGTCATAATCCACCCTCGATTAACCGGTGCATACAACCTTGCCCACTTCTTATAGCCTGCTAACTCCAAGTATTTTTTGACTCTAATATCAACCTTTTTAACCTTGGCCATCAACATATCAAATTTCTCCTGCGAGTATACCTTTGTCATATTGTAGAATACCTCACCTAAAAGCTTATTTGGCTTTCTATAATTCTTGCATACATTGCTCGACAAATGCCATACACACGCGTAATGTGGCACATTATTATATACTCTAGAAACAACCTTTTATAATGCTTTCATTTCTATTAGATACAACACACATATTCTCCCTCTGTCCAAAGGTTACTTTAAATTGTTTAAAAAATCACGACCAAGCAACATCATTCTCAGAATCATCCCGTAACCAAGTAGAAAGATATTCCCTATCATGTATGCAATAATTGAACTTTTTAAAACATGAAAAAAAATCAACAAGTAAATAGCGCACAAGAATGTATTCATGGACCACAAAATTACTTGTGCCATCCAAAGTACTTGCTGCAATGAAAGCACCAGTGTATGCCCCTCTGAGGTGGCTAGCATCTACAACCACAATTGTCTTACAATAATCAAATCAAACCCTTTTAAACAATATAAAAAGATACAAAAAATTAATGTTTAAGAGCCTTCTTCATTTGAATATGTGAACCAGGTTAGGTTTTATCCAATATATACAAGAATCCGGAGAGTTTATTGTAGTATTCGGCTAGTTTACCCATCAACGAATCAAACGCCTTTTCTTTAGCTAACTAGGCTATCATATAGTTGACATCAACACCATGATTCATATTCACGTCTGCTACGATATCATTTGGCGTATATTTCCTCTTATGATTCCTCAATTTAGGCATAATAATCCCTCTAATCAATCCATTCGCTGCATGACGTTGGAAGTATACCCTATCTTTCAAAGGACATGTATGATCATCATAAAAAACCTAATATGAAACATTTTAGACTTATTAATACTTGACACCTTCATCAACCAGTTGCATTCTTGACATATGCACACAAGGGTTAAACAGTGAATTGAATTATATTTACAGCTTTGTTTGTTACAAAAAGTTATGCTTATATATATGTGTGTGTGTGTTTGCGTGTGTATGTATACAAATTCAAATACATATTAATTACTAAATGCGTCCTATTGTGCTGTCAAAATATTGCATTTTTTATGCTTAAAATTTAGGATTTTATGTGTTCTCAATGTAACGTTTATGGTTTTTATGTGTTTGTGTGTTTAGTTTTGCAGGAAAGCAGGTTGGCTATGACTTAGGGTAAAATTGCAGAAGTTTTCTGGTTTTAGGTGATTTACGAGACCCTCTACGAGTCGTAGAGCATTTTATGAATAGCAGAGGTAGTTTCGTAATTAATTCCAGTAAAGGATGATATCTAAAGATCAGCTATACGAGCCCTCCATACAAGTCATAGAGCATTCTACGAGTCGTATAGATGGGTTTCGTGAAGATTTCCAATAAAGGACAATGTAATGCAGTTGAAGTATACAAGAGAATAATATGAGTCGTGAATCAATCTACGAAACGTAAAGTGAAGTCACATAAGAACAGTCTAAGATCCAAGAGGCTGATTACGAGACCCTAACTATGACTCTTAAATCACGTTATGAGTCTTAGAGAGATCTTGTGGAGTCCGCCGACCAGATTTTCTAGTTTTTTAGGAGTTAATTGTAATTACTATAAATAGTAATTTTAGGTTATTATACAAAGGATGATGTCATTATTTAGTACTTTTAGGTTTTATGTTTGGAGAACTCAATACTTGAGAGAGAAGACAGTGAGAAAACAATTGTAGATAAATTTGATCCTAAAGCTTGTGATTCTCATTTTTCTTGGATTTGCTTGATCTTAATTCAAATGGGTAAGTGTTTAATTATGCTTTATCAATGCATAATTTCTTCATCTACCCATAGCATGAGTAGCTTAA
The DNA here is from genome assembly GCA_011800125.2 of Solanum clarkiae. Lineage (NCBI taxonomy): Eukaryota > Viridiplantae > Streptophyta > Magnoliopsida > Solanales > Solanaceae > Solanum > Solanum clarkiae. Next base: position 10,555 of record JAABOM020119152.1, on the reverse strand, counting down.
TCCACAACTAGGGTTGTGGGAACCATGAAGAACTAACTTAGTAAACTCGGGTAATTTGCAATTCTTGGAATGGGTATATTCATGTATTAATCAATTCTCTTCATTTTGCATGTTTTCTAATGGTGGCCAACATTAGAACCCGCCTAGTGCTACTTATTGAGCCAAGGTAGTAATGAATAGGAAACGAGATTGATTAATAGGATTCGATGAAGTATTCTCTCTAATCAACCAAATTGGGTCAAGGGGAGGTTGACTAGGACTTATAGGTAATGGTTAGTATTGCACACTATGGAGATGGCCCAAGTCACATAGTGAAATTTGTCTCTCACATTTGACCGAAGGGCTTGGTGAACTCAAATTACCGTCTTTCATGCTATATTCTAGAAAAGAATTAGTTTATCCAGTGATACTAAGTTGGAGAATCATGGGGATCGAACACAATACCCTAGTTGCTCTCTATTATTTATTGTCTCATGTGATATTTAGTTTAGTTTACTTTCTTGTTGATTATTGCAAATCCTCCCTTTCGAGGAATTGAGTTGGTTAACTACTTGAATTGCTTACTGGTGAATTGGTTTTGAGTCTATGTATTCCCTTGGGTCTGACCCTAATCTTGGTTAGGTTTTATATCTTGACAATGACCGATTTATTCTCTAAAAAGGAGGTGTAACTTGAGCGACATCAATGATTTTGGTGTTGTTGCTGGGGAATATGGCTAGACTTATATTGATTCACTAAGTAAATCGAGTGTTAATCCTTAGTTCCCATTGGTTTACTTTTGTTTTTATTTTTTGTTTCTTTGCAAGGTTACTAGTAGTGTATGCCCAACACTAGGAGTCAAGGCAATCGCTTAACTCCATTTGATGCAAAGATCTAATGAATTGTAAGAAGAATGGAAAATGCCAATAATGCAGCTAATGCAGCTTTGGATCGAGGTAATAATGATGATGATAGGACTTAGAACACACCCCCTTTGGAGGATATTTCATAGCCTTGGGATTTCAATGATAATGCTTACCGGTGGAATTTGTATAGGTTAAACCCTATGGTTATGGATATGACCGGAGCTATTGTGTTGCCATCACTATCGGCAGATACAAAGTTCACAGTTTCTAGTGGGTTACATCAGATGCTGCAGATTCGTGGGTAATTTGCGGGTTTACCATCAGAGGATCCATATAGCCACTTGTTCAATGTGGTATTTATTTGTAAGAGTGTGATGGGGACAGAAAATCTTTCTATGGATGCTATGGGACTTCATGTCTTCCCATTGTCTCTTACGGGCAATGTTGCATTATGGAAATCTGAGCTCCCATAGATTTCAATCACTAGTTGGGCAAATTTGCAGAAGGCCTTTTTGGAGAGGTACTTCCCTAGATCGAAGAAGCTTAAGTTGAAGGACTAGATCAACAACTTTGAGCAACTGCCTGGTGATTTGATAAGTACTACTTGGGAGAGGTTTACTAAGTGTTTGAGGAGCATCCCTGACCACAAGATAGTTGATGATGCCTTGGTGGAGATCTTCTACCGTGCCCTTGATAAGAACAGTTAGGCTTGTGCTGACACTATCATAGGGGCATGTTAGATCAACCATTTGCAAGGATTGCTGACCGTATGGAATGCATGGGGCAACGAGATAGAGCTTCTATGAAGAGTTCATATGTTATTAGTGTGGGTTCAGAGAAAGATAAAATTAATGAGGAGATTATGCAACAACTTGCTCAGCTTCACACAAGCATGGACATGGCAATAAAGCAGAACCAAGAGAGAATGAATGCAGTGGTTCACCAACCTCCACGTGCACCCATGTATGAGGAGCCATATTATAAGGAGGATGCTTGTTTTGTGAATGATTGGACGGGAGGTTTCTAGAACAATGCCTAAAGGTCTAATCAGGACTATTGGCGCTAAAGTCAAGGAAACCAAGGTCAAAACTATGGTAGAGATGGATCTTTGAAAGACAATGGGGGTGGTTATTATGATACCAACAGGGGTCTAGATGTAGATTGGGGTTGTAGAGAAGGCTTCAGAAATAGTCCTTATGTGCCACCACACAACCATGGCATGGGTAAAGGTAATTCCAAAATTGAGGAGATGTTTGATCGCTTGTTGAAGAAGGACAATACACAAGATGAATCTCTAAGGGGCATGAAATCAGATATTTCAAGCATAAATAAAAAAAGAGTCTAATTCTATGTCTATTAAGCATCTTGAGCAATAATTTGGTCAAGTGTCAACTAAGTTGAATCAGTGTCAAAAGGGTACATTGCCGAGCAACATAGTGCAAAATCCTAAGAATGAGGGGCAATGTATGAAGTTACTGCTAGAAGTGGCAAGAGCACTATTGATCCTCCTATTCTGGTTGATAAGGAAGATGTTTGTAAGGAGGTTATTGCAACAAAAGATGTGGATGAAGGAGTTGATCGTGGTAAGGATGGGGTGAGTGGAGCAGCTAAAGAGCCGTAGAAGTTTGAACCCATCCCTAGGCCTTCTCCTCTTTTCCCTCAAAGAATCAAAAAGAGGGAAGAGGAAGATAAGTTCAAGAACTTTCTCACCATTCTTAAGCCACTATCTATTAACATCCCTCTCATTGAGGCTTTGGAGAAAATGCCAGTCTATGCCAACTATATGAAGGACTTGATTAGCAAGAAGCACACTGTGAGTCAGGAGCTTTCTCAAGAGCTTCAACATTGCAGTGTTATCACTATGATTTCCTCAGCTCAGAAGCATGAAAATCCAGGTGCTTTGACCATACCTTGCACTATAGGTGATATAGACTTCGCAAAGGCACTATGTGATTTAGGTGCAAGTACCAATTTGATCCCCTTTGCGGTCTACAAGAAGCTTGTATTAGGAGCCGCTACTCCTACTAATATATGGTTGCTGATGGAGGATTAAATAGTGAAGAAACACATGGAATACTTTATGATATATTGGTAAAAATGGAGAAATTTATGTTTTTGCAAATTTTGTCATCCTTGATTGTGAAGTTGACTTCAATGTCCCAATTATCTTGGGAAGACCATTCCTACCCACTAGGAGAGATCTAGTGGATACGGAAACTGGTCAACTCAGGTTTAGATTGAATTGATGAAGAAGTTGTCTTCAATATCCGTCAGTCCATAAAGCATCCTGATGAGCTCAGAAGTGAGGTTTGGGTAATTGGTTAAGTCTAGTAACCAATTTATCTAAGTCGTATCGCGACAATAAATCAGGCACTACTTGGGTGGCAACCAATGGTTTTTTATTTTAAGCCTATATTTGAGTTTATTTTCAGTTTTTAGATTCATAGGTAGTTGTTTTGTTTGGTTTTGATTGCAATTTTCTGACAATAAGTTGGTTGCATATTGGGTAATTGTGTATTTCATGGAGAATATACAGGTACATGACTAAGTAAGCAACTTTGGCTGAGAAAAGCATCAGTTCAAGTTTCTACGACTGGGTCTATGAGTCGTACATCAGTTTACGACTTATACCCCATCTCGTAGAAAATTCTGGTCAGCAGGAAAACTATGCGATCCAATCCATGAGCCAACATTATAAGTAGATTAAACTACGAGTCGTGAATGGGGTTCGTAGATCTCAGGTAAGTTTTTGAATTTTTGCTAAGTGTTGAGGATTCTATGAAATAATAACTTATGATTCATAGATCTATCTATGACTCATAATCGGGTTTCGTAGACTCAGGCCCAGTCATTTAATCAGTTGACCCGGTAAGGTGTAAAATGGGGGGTCAAATTATTTTGACCCCACATTTGACCTAATTGATTAAAATCAACCAAGCTTCCCCTTCCCCTTATTTTCTCGACTAGTTTCTGACCACCGCTGTTCATTTTCTCGGTGAGATTTTCAGCACCTAGGTTTTCTTGATCATTCACTCTTCATCTCTTCTTCAAGTTCATCTCCACTTTTGGTATGTTTTCGATTATATTAGACCGTAAATTTACTTTATTTTAATTTATTGGTTTGATGATTATTATGGATATGGTGTTTGAAAATGAAATCTTAGTTGAATTTGAATTTGTTATGTGCAATAGGGTTGCCTTTGATTGAATTGTTGCTTGAGTCCGGAATAAGGTATTGTGGACTTGTGATTATAAATCATTGTGCCCATTGAATCCTCCATCGTGTTTGGTACAAAATGATGTTAAATGGTTTGTAGTTGATGAATTGATGGGTGTTAGCATGGGTATATGATTTTGTGTAAGTCCAATAGGAATGGTGGGAACCATAGGTTTATTCATGTTTAATCATTTTCAATGGGGTGAATATATGTTAAAATTGTTGGGGGTAGGGTTTTATGATTTAAATCATGTGAGTATTTGTGTTCTTGCTTCAATGCTGGTAGAATTGTGTATGTAAGAGATGTATGTAAGTGAATTACTTTTTGCATTCTATTTCTTGATTCTTGGGGCTGATTATGGTGTGTTTATCTCTATGTTTCAAATATCATGGCCCCAAAAGGTAGACGTGCTGACATTGAGGCTCTAAGGAAAAAGCTCAAGGATGAGCCTTCAGATGACGAGCATTCAAGTGATGAGCAGACCCCTCAGTCGAGTGGGTCACTAAACATCATTGATGTTAGACCAGACCCAAATGCTGCAATACCACAGACCAGAGCCGTAGCCAAAGCTGGGCATACTTAGGCTCAGGTTGCTAGTCCTTCCTAGTCTGATGAGGAAGGTAGTGATGAGAGCGGGAGTAGCATGGCACAGATGACACCTTCTAGAGGGGAGCCTACTTCTGAGCAGGGCTCCGAGGAAGGAGCAGATGCTGAGTCCTCCATCGCACTATCATCATAATCAGCACAGGATGCCCATGCTAACTGGTGGTGCTTCGAGGGCATGGACGAGATTTTAGAGAGAGCATGTAGTCCAAGGAGCGGAGAAAGCCTACTTATTATATATATATATGAGGAGCCCGAGGTGATTTCTCATGGACTTAGCCATGTCCCAAGTCTACAAAACATGATGATACGTTATGGGCTCATGTGGCTGACAGAGTCACTTTGATAGTACTCCTTGATTTTCGTGAGGGAGTTCTATGCATCATACATAACCACCATTCAACGTAGTCTTCCCAAGGGGAAGAAACTACTCAGTCAGCCCATGTTGATAGAGATATGAGTGAGAGGTCAGTGGGTAGACATTTTAGAGGAAACTATCCGACGTATTCTTTATGGTCCTTAGTACCATACCCCCAGATTTACATTGGAGTTTTATTACTGGTTGGGGCAGGCCAGGAACTCGTTGATTATGAAGGATCCTGAGCATCATACCACACTACTGAGATGAATGGCTAGTTATATTGTAAAGCAGGGTATGAAGCTTGTTTGGATCACCACCCACACGAATCCGATTGTCATGAACCAAGCTTTAGGCCTAGACGTGACACGATGAATGGGAACCCAAAGGGACGCCAAAAAAGCCTCTTAGCATATCAATCACACATGCTTGGTCGCGGAAGCAAAATAACAGCAACAAGAGATATAGTAAAAGGGAAAGCGAGGCTAATGGAAGCCTTTGATAATCATAAAAGCGTTTAAGAGCCAAACTCATAGCATGAGTACATCATAATATCGGAAAACACCTCTAATATGGAATGGAGCGGGGGATAAGAAACTTTTCGGGATCACCCTCATAGTGACAAATGTTCAACATAAAGAAGTATCAAAATAGCATAAGTAGCATAGATAGCATCCTCGGACTTAAGGACTCACCAAAGCTTATCTCCAAAGTATTGTACTAGTCACATGGAGGATGATCAAAAGGTGCTCCAGTTCCAACATGGTAATATCATGTAGGCATAGAGTATGTGTTAGTACATTTGAATATACTAAGTATGTGGGATGCAATACAACGAGAGTCACATGCCATAATAATAGGATGCTTAATCATAATCAAGGAACATAAACTCAATATAAAATATATATACTCGAACCTTACACAAATAAGCATAGTATGGGCCAAATATCTTCCCGTTCACTTTATGGTATAACCATTTCGGAGAGTGTTACCAATCCACTACCTTACGACATAGTCTTTTTGATAGGTAGTATGAGATGTCCCCTACTTTACGATATAATCTTTTAGGTAGGAACCTTGAATTATTCAACCTTATGGCACGACCTTTTTGGTAGATATTATGAAGTGCCCTCATCTTACGATATAATCTTTTGGGTAGGAGCCATGATTTATTGTACCTTACGACATGACCTATTCGGTAGGTGTTATAAGATATTTTTACCTTACGATATAATCTTTTCGATAGGAGCCATGATTTATTCTACCTTACGGTAGGCCTTTTCAGTAGGTATAGTGAGATTTACTTACCTTACGTTACACTCTTTTTCGTAAGAGTCATGAAAATAGCTCATCAAACCATCACATTCAAGTATCAAAAAAAAGACTTCACATTTCCCAAGAACATCACAAAACATAGGAGCCTAATAATTCACTTGCAACGTCATAGGTACTTTAGAAGATTTTGATACATGGTTGGAAGCCCTTAATCATCATAAAGTCACTTGACTTATAAATCATGTAATATATCATCAATAACTTGAGAATTCTTATCATGTCATTTTATCAAGCACTTAGTGGGTTTATAATGCTTGTTCAAAGTCATGCAATTCTAGAGTGAAAATAATATGAGAAAACTCAATGCAAATCAACCCGCCAACCTATAGTAAAACCCTCATGTAGGGTACCTTGAAATCTATCATCAAATCTCATAATAGATCATAATTTCGTAGCTCAAAATATGCATATTCTCAATATGCAAAACTAATTCATAGTATAGGCTTGAAATAGATATTCATGCATGATCAATCAACATTTCATAAAATCCCAACATAATTTATTTTCATAATCCATAATACGAGCCCATAGATGATGCAACTTGAAAACATGCAATGTTCATAAAAAGGAAGATTGAGCTCCATGGGTGAAAGACCTCGATAGATGAAACCCACATACCTCAAACTTGGATTTTCTTGAGATGAACTTGAAGAGACTTAGAGCTTGAAGTGATTCCTTGAGTTCCAAAGTAAAGCTTGGAATCCTTGAATTTGGTATGATATATTTGGTTAAGTCTTGGAGAGATTTTTGTGAGAGTTTTGAGTGATATAGAGTTGAAAATGGCTAAGTATGAATGTTTTTATGCATAAGTGGGAATGGGGCTATTACACCAATGCCCTTGGATGGAATGAGAAAACAAGGAAAATTTTGCACTGGTCCGTGCCCCAGGTGCAATGCGGACCAGGCGCGCCTCACATTTTACACTACTGTGCACCCTAGGTGCATCGTGGCCTACGCGCGCAGGCTCTCTGGAAATCTGAAATTTACGAAAATTATTTTTCACTATGGGTATTTTAAAATCTAAGTTATACCAATTTCTCACTCAATTTTTCCTCCTTAATCGAGAATACAAAGTCGGATTTTCGATATCATGCATGGATTTTGAGATAAATGAAAATAATGATTATTGGCATTATGGAATACATTTTTTTGGGCGTTTCAATATCTCCAACTTGGGACATTCGTCCTTGAATGTCAAAGAAACATGCATAAGAGAAGTAATCATGAAGATTTTAGCCCGACATGAAGCAATAAATGCATTTAAACATCATTTTCAAAAAGTCTCAACATCAGTGTCAATAATCATCATAAACTTGTTATCATGAACATAAATGCATGCAAAATGACATAAGAAATGAAACTTAAGACTTGAAATCATAGAAAGAAATTAGTTTGCTGTCTTAAGCTTGAAAAGAATGAAAGAGGTATGGATTTTGCTTCTTCATGCCCGCTTCGGCTTCCCAAGTGATGCTATTGGCTTAATGATTCCTCCAAAGTACCTTAACGGATGTTACATCTTTGTCCTAAATCTTTTCCACTCGTCTATCCAAAATCTCCACCGGGAGCTCCTTATAGGCCTACTCGTCCTCCACAACACCCACAACCTCTAAGGGCACTATATCACTTGAACTTTCCCAACATTGAGACACAGAAGACCGGAAGAACCATATTCATCTCCGTAGGCAACCCCAAATTCATATGCAACCCTACCAACCCTCCTCAAAATTCTATAAGGACTTGTAACCCTTGGATTCAATTTACCTTCCTTGCTAGACCGAACCACACCCTTCATGGGTGAAACTTTCAAGTAACCCAATCATCAAGATCAAGCACAATTAACCTACTTTTGTACCTAAGGACCCTATCTCCCCCTTGGAGAAAAACCTCCACTTTACTAACCTTCACCAAAGCCTTCAATTCTAGCGAGATGGGGTCAAGGTCTTGTTTCGTCTTGACTTCCTCAATCAAAGAATATCCGGCACCATCCTTAACCACTACACCACCATTTTTCACTTCATCCAACCTCATTCCCAACCTAGTCAACCGGTGTACTTCTCTAACCACCTCTTTGTTCCCTAAAAACTCACACTTTTCATACTTAAGCAAACAGCCTCTCATCCTTCGAAATTGCAATACCACCCTCAAATAATTCACAAACCCTTCTTCACTTCGAATATAAATCAATATATCATCACTAAAAACCATGACAAACATATCAAGGTATGGTTAAAGACCCTATTTATGAGATCCATAAACATAGCCGAGGCATTGATCAAGTAAAAGACATTACCACAAATTCAAATATCGAGAAGGACATCAAGAAACTCATTGACTACCGAAAGCGACTCAATAGGAAGGATTTAGACTTAACATCCCCAAACCTTATGATATGGTAAATATAACCCCTATAGATCAATTTGGGCCTTAAGACAAGAAATGAATCTACCCTTAACTACCACTTTACAACTTTCCACTCAAGTGCAGACTCATTAAGGAAGTGGAATCTAACTATTTACAGGCTCTACAATCAGTGGAAGCATGATATGCATGTAACCAATACACCCCAAGACCTCAAAATCCACCATGACAAGTTCTACAAAATATTTAGACAAGACTTTATACAATAAGGACATGGGGCAACCCCTATAGACTTTCCTAGCAACAATAGACTCATCAATGGGGGTAGACACCAAAGGTTTTCACATAACACATAGATACTTTACATGAATTTAATACGTGCTCAGAATCCCTTAATCATCAGGAAGTTACTTGACTTATAAATCATGTAACAGATCATCAATAACTTTAGAATTCTTATCATGTCATTTTATCAAACACTTGGTGGGTTTATAATGCTTGTTCAAAATCATGCAATTCTAGAGTGGAATAATACGAGAAAACTCAATGAAAATCAACCCACCAACAAATAGTAAAACTCTCCTTTAGGGTATCTTGAAATCCATCATCAAATCTCATAATAGATCATAGTTTCATAACTCAAAACATGCATAATCTCAATAGACAAAACTAATTCATAGTATAAGCTTGAAATAGATAGTCATGCATAGTCAATCAACATTTCATAAACCCAACATAATTTATATTCATAATCCATAATAAGAGATACCCATAGATGAGACAACTTGAAAACATCCAATTTCATAAAAAAGAAGATTGGATTCCATGGGTGAAAGGATCCAATGGATAAAACCCACATACCTCAAACTTGGTTTTTCTTGAGATGAGCTTGAAGAGACTTAGAGCTTGAAGAGCTTGAAGTGAATCTTTGAGTTCCAAGTTAAGCTTGAACTCCTTGCATTTGTTGTGAGATATTTGGTTAAGTCTTGGAGAGGTTTTTGCGAGGGTTTTGAATAATATAGAGTTGACAAATGGTTAAACATAGGTGTTTTACGCATAAGTGGGTATAGGGTTATTTCACCAATGCCCTTGGATGGAATGCAAAAAAGGAAATTTTGCTCTAGTTCGCGCCCCTGGCATGAGATGGACCAGGTGCACCTCACATTATACACTACTGCGTGCCCCAGCCGCATCGCGGCCTGTGCGCATAGGCTCTCTGAAAATCAGAAATTCGCAAAAAATAGTTTTTGCTGCGGGTCTTCTAAAATCTGGGTTATACCCATTTCTCACTCAATTTTCCCCCTGATTGAGAATACAAAGGCAGATTTTCAATATCACACATAGATTTTGAGATATATGAAAATTACGATTATGGGCATTCTGAAGCACATTTATTTGGGTGTTTCATCGATCGTGAAGGGTTCACTTAGTATTCTAGCCAGATTTTGGTGGGCCATCATTAGTTCACTTATCCGACTGACATTGGCAGATAATACACATTAGTCAGAGCATGTGATTTTCGTTGGTAGCATCTTGGATGGCTAGGACATAGATTGGGTTCGATTCATTGCCGAGCAGATACATGAGTCAGCACTGAAGAGGGACGCCTCCATCTCATTTCTAGTTTTGATCTACAGGCTCTATTTCAAGTCTGAGGTAGAGATTTTGCACTAGGTAGACTGATTAGTTGAGGCCCAACATACTTTGTAGCCCAACCTGATAAAGGTTGATAAGAATCTGGTGGCACTCCGACAAGTACAACTGTCACACCCCACCCTGGGGTCGTGACCAGTGCCCGATAGGGGCACGTAAACACATACTAAACCAAATTCCTTTAT